>JALIZH010016213.1:0-20995 GCA_030522465.1 Rhipicephalus appendiculatus | reverse complement strand
CACTCGTTCCATGAAGGATATGTGTGAGCGCCCTATTTCCAAACACTCATCAGTATATTTCTTTGCGCAGCACGATGACCTACCATCTACTCGTACGTGCAGAACTCCGCATCCGTATCAACATAGGGCCTCCACCAACAATGCAAGAAACACCTTATCGTGTGTTTCCCATGGAGGACAAGAGGAATAGGGATCAAGACCAAGTAATGGTAAGCGAATGAGTCGTTGAAAAATTTACGATGTTTCGGGGGGCAGCTCGAAGGATATTTGTGCAAAACAAAAACGGAATTCGGAGGTCCTGTTGATTACTGTCGTCTACATTTCAATAAGTAAGAAAGATTGAACGCTACTACCGGTGAATTGACAATGCCAACGTGCATCTGCGCCACATATTGCACCTCTTCTCTTGCTTATCCGGTCACATTACAGGCGAAATCTTGTGAACACGTATGGCCGAGAAAGGAGGGCATTAGTAATGTCCGGAGCAAATTATGAAATTAGCGTGATATTGTTAGGCTGTGTTACGCAACCCGCTACATTTCAAAGGTTCATGGAGACTACACTTCTAGGTTGTCGGGGGGAGGACTCCATGTACTATGCAGCGGGTGTTGTAACCTTCGGGAGCATGAAGCATACTTAGCGAAATATAACAAGCGCCTACATTTGGAGAAAGCCGACCATCCACATGCTTTAATATAACGCTGTTTCCAATGAAAAAGTTCTTGTGCCAGAATATTTGAAAGGCATGCGACTATATATATAAAAAAAAACTACTGCGGTCTCAGCGTTCGAGGTACCTCAGCTGTCAGAAGCAGTTAACATGTATTTAAAAACGAAGAATTCCTTCTGACCCGAAGGCAAATTAAGAAATCCATCTATCTATCTATCTATCTATCTATCTATCTATCTATCTATCTATCTATCTATCTATATTTCTATCTATCTATCTATCTATCTACGTGGTTGCATAGATCTGTGTGCATTCATGGTCGCTTTTTTTAACTGGGTACATACCAAAACTGACCGAGCAAAACATAAACGTATTACGACCGTGACTGACAAACCATAACATAAATAACATGGCAGGAATGAAACATACGTCATGCAACGTTATCTCCACGCCGCCCGTTAGACATAACCACTTGCAACTGCACGTTGTATGGGGGTGTGCCCGATACTTGATTCGCAGTGTATATTGCCACGCGCGTTTCTTATTTTCACTTTTGCTGTATTCGGTTTTCGCCCAAAGACTGTCAGCAATGCTCAGCGCAAACCGCGCCTCATTGTTCGAGACGCTTCGCGATTATTGTAGACCATTTTGTTAAGATTGCGCGCAAGACGCGGACACTCGAGCTTATTCGAGAGCTTGCGCGACAACCACTGATAAGGCTGGAATGTTCGATGACACACGTATAAATGCCGACGCGCTTCACCGCTTCTCAGTTTATCGACGATCGACGCTCTGCGCTGATATCAGGTTACAGCGTTCATTGCTTCCTGTAATCTGAGTTTCCGTTTCGTGGCCACAAGTTCGGTCGAATAAAGAGTTTCATCTTGAAGACGCCGACTGCTCCCTTGGTCCACGTCACGACCACGTGATAATATTAACTCAGAGACAGAAGCAAGCTAATGTCCAGCAACAGCCCTTACCAACCAATCGCGCCCTGCATGTCGTAAATAGAGGTTAAAAGGCTCGAGTTTTGGCGACGCTTGCGTAAAGTGTTTTGTAGCGATGGTGCTGGCCTAATGTCAAATTTGCTTGCAGGGCCAGCCATCCGTTCCGATAACAAGCTATTAAAAATTGCAATAGTGAGACTATGAACCACCAATTTATAGACAAGCGACGCTCGTGTCTGATACAGCCAACAATGAGCGCTGCTAGTGATGCCATCAGAACACGGTAGCGCTCACTTCTTCTAGATAAAATCGAAGTGTGTACTTTAACTTGAATCCTGACGTGAAGTTGGATCGTAAGCTACGATTTTTGTGACAGTGCATTCCATATACACGGTAAGCCACGGATATTGACACAACTACTCTATTTACACAAACATACCGAATCGCCTGGTAACGCTTTTATTCGCAGCATAACTTCTGCGTTATATCGGCACCTGGGCTGATTTGTAGTTAGTACAAGATGCCGACGTCACTCGCAGCAAAATACGTAGAATAGGGAACATGACACGCAGCGGCTGCAGAAATGCTTTTCTAGTGCAGGTGAAACAGAAGAGGAACCATGGAACAATGAATCAATATCGAAACACACGTCCTCTGGAAAGAGATGTGTTGGGATAATAAAATAACTGAACAAAGAGAAAAGCTGCATTATGACGTCTGCCATGCGAGGCAGCTGGGTAACGAGGCAATGCGCAAGGTTACTGATGGAAATGGCACATATAGAGTACATATTTTACTGCATGATAATGCAAGGTTATGTTCCGTAACACGGTTCGGGGGTATCCTTTTGCCTAGTATCGGGGCGAATGTGGTGGAGCAATACACTAATTGCTAACCCCCCACCCTCCCTACTTGCGCGCCCCTTATTGTGAACTTGTCATGGAGTGAGTTTCGGCGAGCAGCAAGGCTAACGGGGGCGACGTAGCCAAGCTCTGACTTCAACTGTTTAGTAGCCCGACAGAAAGGGCGCGGGCTTTTATGTAAACGACAACTGCATAGAAAGTAGTGGCATCGCTATGCTTAGCCTTCCACCTAGATATAGTGGGCTGAGATGGGTTCCAACAGGTGAGCGTGACCTTTTACATCGTTTCGCCTTTTGCCTAGCGTGACCTCCACCGCTGTTGGGAGGGAAGGTGGTTTACATTGTCTTTCCGATGGTAAGAAATTCCCCCTCCGTTGGCGGGGCCACTACAGTTCTTCGCAAGTTGTCTACCAGTGTCTAACAGTAGTTGCGGTGCTCGGCTGCTGTTTCAAAGGTCCCGAATTGAATCCCGGCCACGGCGGTCGCATTTTGATGATGGCCAAGCGCTAGAGAAGCGTGTACTGTGCGATACGAGCGAGCGTTAAACAATATCAGATAGACAAAACTTCAGAAGTCCTTCACTACTGCGTACCTCAAAATCAAATCATGGTAAATCCCCAGCTATTATTATTAGTTATTCCCAAGCCTGCACGGCATTACACAGGGAAGTTCTATACCCAGGGAATCTCAGTCTGTTTGCGTTGGTGCACGGGAGTGATCTCACACAAAACCTGGGCTGTGATCCTTCTTCCGAGAGGGAGAAATGGAACCAGGAAGGCAGGAGGTGTGGCATGGCACACTCAAGACTTTTAGATGCGAAGCAGCTCTTTCATTAGCCTGTGTAACGCTGTCCATCCGTGCGTCCATACGAACGCGCCGCAACGCGCTCCCCTCGCCGCAGGTGTTGGAGCGGTGCCAAGTAGGTCACGGCGTTGACGTCACGCTCCCCTCGCAGTGCGCGCTGACGTCACTCTCTCCCCTCGCGTGCCACGCGCTCGCCGCAGCGCCCGCAGCTGCCTCCTCGTCCGTTCGCCCGCAACACCTGCCGCTACCGCCGCTCGCTACACCGCCGACTCGTCGGTTCACGCGCAAAAAAATTAACACTATCTTCCCGAAGGGAACCCTGATGGGATGCGAAGCAGCAGCGTTGCGCACGGGTGGCATCACGGGTTGAACGGCGCTAACGCAGTTGCTGCGGTGAGCGCTGGAAAATTCGTTTGAAGCGATGGCTGGCGTAGGTCTTGTCGTTTCTTCAGAGTGGACACGGGCGCTGGACCGGAGCTGGCGCGTTAGCGCCGTTCATCCCGTCACAACAACCGTGTGCAACGCTGCTGCTTCGCATCCCATCAGGGTTCCCCTTGGGAAGATGGTGTTAATTTTTTCTCTTTTTGCGCACCAAAGTGCTACAAAAGCTGCTTAACAGCTCTATAAATATCAGGTCTATAGTGAACTATACAATCAATGCTATCTAACTTTATCATCAGTATCTCTTGTTTATTTTTGTCGTGTTTTTTTAACATGGTCACAATTTATTTTCTTTCCAGATCGGAAGCGTATCCGTCTTCCATGAAAGGGTACGTGATGTGTTCCTCAATCATCTGGATTACATGCTTGAGAAGCATGACCTTCTGCTGAAAAAGATTATGCCAACAGTGTTCGGCGACAATAAAAAAGATTAGTGCTGCTCCTCCTTGCTCTATTCACCAAGGGTGCTTTATGATTCAAGGAAGAAGTCGTGCTGCACCGGTGATACACTCGGTATGCCTTTGCCACTGCTCTCTGCCGCACGATACACCTTAATATCGATTGACTGCATCGCGCTTACTCAGCGCTCCACATACCTGCCATACCGCACACCTGATCGCTTGCAATAGTTGTGTGCCTCTGAGGCGTTGCTCTTTCAACACGAAAGTGTTTTAGGCCGGAGTCCACCAAGATTACACTGGCGTCACTTCCATGAGAGAAGTGACGCCAGTGAAATCACTCTCTCTTTCTGGTGTCTATTTGTTGTATATGTTTCTTTCTATCGCCATCTATAGGTTTTCAGATGTGAAGCATCTTAGGGATGGGTTCAATCCGGTGGTGTGCGCGGTGACCACCCCTACTGCGCATGCGCCAACACTTTCGTAAAAAAAAATAAAAATAAAAAACCTCCTCTCCCCCCTCTCTCTCCTCTAGGCATCCCTCCCGCGGCGACCACACCCTCACTGCGTATGCGCGTCCCCTCCTCTCTCCCCTCCTACGCTCCCCCCTCTCTCCCATAGCATCCCTGCCCGCGGCGTCCACACTCCCACTGCGCATGCGCGTCCCCCCCCCTCTCTCTCCTCTCCTACGCTCCCCCCCTCTCTCACCTCGCGACGCCGACGCAGGCAGCGTCTGGTAGCGAGTTTCTTGGTTGAAAAAACCGACTGCTCCCGCTGCACAACCGTTCACTGGCCACCCCGTATATATGGCAATGGATCTTGACCTGCAAGGTGGTGCCGGTGGGAGATTTCTCCTGCGCGTTGTTGAACAGTAAAAATTCGCAGCGTGCGCGTTAACTAAAAGCGGACTGCGGGTCTCTGTGTCCAGTCCGGAGTCTTCTGTCTCTCATTGCCCATTAGCAGCGATTGGCATGTTCCAGTAGGAAAACACCGCTCCATCACTGCGTGCTTTGCGCCTCCCCAGTTTTCTCTCCTGCGCAACGCTGCGATGAGCGCCAGCGTTAACGCCGCCGCCAGTGTAAGCGTTAGCGCCCGCTGCTTCACATCTACACATGGTTCCCTTTAGCGGGAGATGGTGTGAATTTTTTACTTCCCAAAACCACAGTATGATTATGAGAAACAGTGCAGTGGAAGGCTCCTGAAAGTTTTAGCAGCTAAATTTCTTTAACACACACGTAAATCTTATCTCATGGGCCTCAAGCGTTCTGCCTCCATCTAAGTGTGGCCGCCGTGACTTGGATTAAAAAACCCGCAACCTTCAGGTCAGCAGTCGAGCACCATAGCCACTAGGCCACGACGGCAAGCGATGACGGTTGAAGCATGAATGTATTCAAGGGCCCACAAAATCCAAAAAGTTTTCAGCAGGACACAAAGGGTTTTATGTTGTTTTAAATTTTCAAACCTCTGGTCATGATAATTGTGCCATGATGTGCTCCTGGGAAAAACTAATGGTGTCTGCGATTCACAGGCATAAAAAATACACTAGATCAAGTGCTCGGCTTTGCAGATATTCGAAAGGGGTGGGTGCGGAAGCTGCGAATCGGTTGATATGCATGTTAGTGCGAAATAGAAGCAGGCTTCCATACTTCCTGAAACTATGCGATCTAGTGTTTGTTGAGCATAACTGTGTTACTAGCTTTTCAACTGAATATTGCAAACTATGGCTTCCCACTTCCCGAACCAAGAATAACGCGAGACGCAGTTGTTCTAGTGGTTGGCACATTATGATTAAACTATGCAGCATTCCCCAAATACGATTTAAGTACTGCTCACAAAATCTGCCCACATTGTTGTCGGTCCAACATAATACCTGGTAGAAAAATAACAGTGAAGTTGCACTTCAATTTTGTGGTTTATCCGGATCATTTTTCTCATTAGGTATTGATATTCGCACATATTTTGGGTTACCGTCAGTGTTTTGAACCATTGAAAACCTTAAATAATCATTCCTATTGTGCACCAGTTACAGTCACGTTTCCTCAAATTTTGAAAGGTCACCTCTGCAACTGAGTGTTGACCAGCCTTTTGTAGCATTTTTCTTTCTTTATTAATAAGAAATTAAGCATCACACACATCCTCTTCAAATCGCATGAGACTGCCTGCTGCACATTCGCCCGGAGGAAAACATGGCCAGGGATAGCCGAGCGGAATGGTTTGTCTCAGTGCCTTTACAATATAATACGCCATAGCACTGCAGCATATAATGCCATCTACTTATGCACCATGGGTTCGTCTACAAGAGCCAAAGGCTGGGACTCTCGGCTGGCACCCTCTGTGTACACAGTTATGAATTTCAATGTTGCGCTAAAGGTAATGACGCAACACCAGGCAAGAAAATGAACAAGTACACAATTCCTGTACTTCTTTTCTTCGGCTTGCGTTTCGTCATTACCTTTTGCACAGTGTGAACCAACCATTTCAACATGTTTTATGGAGATGTATTTCTATGCGTGGGAAATGTTCCGCTTCATGCTCTTACTCTCAATCTGTACAAATTGTATTAGGTATACACATATTTACACTGATATGGCATTCTTTTGTATGCTTACCCTACTTATTTGATTGGATTATGTGTTTTTGTATGCTATTTATATTGTACGCGTGCTCGATGTACGCATTCCTGTAGTAAGGTTTTACCACAGCAGTATTTCGAAGTTTTCATTTTTTTTTGAAGCGGTTATTACTGATATTATAACCCCACTATTGCCTAAGCATGCAGCAATTGTCGTTTCTTTGAATAAAAAGTCACGTTAAGAAAATTATTTGCGCTTTTTGCTTCCCGAGCGAGCGCCGAAACCAGCTGCTAAGCAACCGCGAAGGCGCCGCTCGTCACCATTCGTCACGCTACCACAGCGGCAACAACGAAGCAGAAAAACATACACACATCACGTACGTACATCGACAATAACGCAGGGAGACGGCGCAGCAGCAATTAGTACGCAAAACGCTTGAACCGACGTCGCAGCCGCAGGGCCGGCGGCACCGTCAGCGAGCAAGCGACCGCGAAGGGGCGCAGCCATATGGGATTTTTTCTTTTTAGGAGCGAAGCTCCTTAGGCCCGCACCCTACCGTCGCCGTTGAAGCTTTCTCGCTGCAGCGCCGGCGCAAAAAGACAATGAAGGTCCGCGCGCGCAGAACGCCGAACGGTTTGGTTCTAGCGCACCAGAAATTCGAGGTTAAATAAAAGAAATAAGCTCTGTGCACAACTGGTTATAATGGTCGTCTTCACTTTCACCACCTTTATCGCGGATTGTGAAATGACAACCATCATTCTAGCGCAGTACGGGCGTTTTGTCGGAGGTAGTAGCAGACACTCTCCCCACTCGGCATCGGTGCAGAAAAAAAGGCACGCGGCGCGTGGCGCGCGTTAAGGCGCGCGGCGCAAAAACAGTTCGCGTTTGTAAACGACAGTAAAATTAATCGAAAACCATGTTTGCACATATATATAAAAATAGGGTCCCACTTGAGATTACTTAGGGCTGCTCACACAACACGGATAGTCGTCCTCAGAAACGTAAACGTGATGATGAAGATGATGAACAGCTTGGCAAGGATGCGGAACGCAAAGCCAAAGCAGCGGCAGCAAGAAGAGTCCGGCAACAGGATCCTGCGGCTAAAGCACGATGAACGATGAATGGAGCTACAACGGCTACACCGACAGTATCCTGCCGTACGTGCTAGAGCGGCCGAATCTAAGCGCCGACGCCGCCAACAGTTTGAAAACGTACAAGTCGTTTGCGTCCCAATTCTAAGGAGCTTCGCTCATCGGTTGTATTCGTACACGGAAGAACTGCTAGTTTTTGTAGCGTTAGCTAGACTGGCCTAGCCAAACCCGTTTCGCGCGGCACATCAAGAGCCGTGCTGCGCATGCGCGAGGATCAGTGATGTCGCACAGCTGGCGCACCGGAGCCTGGCATCTCCCGCGCACTCCGCCGCCGCCGCTGGTCTGCGCATTCCAGAGGAGGGACGTCGTCCCTTATGAAAATGACTCTTGATTTTCCATTGCCGGATTGTGATCGAATTATTGACTTCATTGATTATCCATGGTTCCGCAATACTCATTGACTTGCTTCAATACTTCGTCAACAAAATTTCTGTTGAGCAGTTCGCAATAAAAGTTTCATTGACTCATTTAATAGAAATACCATTGAGGGAACATTTCCTCAACAATATTTCTGGTTGAGCACTTTTCAATAAAAATTTCATTGACTCATTTCTATGGAAATACCATTCAGCAAATACTTCCGTCAACAACATTTCTGTTGAGCACTTTGCAATAAAAATTTCATTGACTCATTTCTATGGAAAGACCATTGAGGAAATATTTCGTCAACAACATTTCTGTTGAGCACTTTGCAATAAAAATTTCATTGACTCATTTCTATGGAAAGACCATTGAGGAAATATTTCGTCAACAATATTTCTGTTGAGCATTTTGCAATAAAAATTTCATTGACTCATTTCTATCGAAATGCCATTGAGGAACTATTTCGTCAGCAATATTTCTGTTGAGTAGTTTGCAATAAAAATGCCATTGACGCAGTTATGTCGAAATACCATCCAGGAATTATTGAATGCCGATGCAACTATCGTGCGACTTAATGTAGTTCCCGCGCCATTAACCTCTGGTAAGCCCCATTTATTTCACTCAGTGCCATCTCACAAATTTCGATACTGTAGGTCCGTCCAGGATACACACACGCACACGCACGCACGAACAAACACACACACACACACGCACGTACGCACACACATGCACACGCAGGCACGCACGCACGCACGCATGCACTCGCGCATTGTTTGAACAATTCGGTGGTGGTCCAGCATTCGTGAAAGTTCTGGTACTGACGAAGGCCGTGCCACGGCCAAAAGTGGTCACAAACTAGTATAATACAGGCAATTTTCGTAAGGGCGCCCTTTCATTCCTCCAACTATATGTGCACTGGACCTGCAGAACTTCCTCCCACAATTACCTTTGAAACTCCACGTTTCTTTCACAAACGTTCTTCGTGGTTCTCTCTTCTCGACCGACCCTTTCTTGTGAAACCTGTACCTCGCGCTACGACCATAGGTCGGCACTTTAAGGGAGTACTCACTCAAACTCACTCACCACAATTTTTTCAGCCTTCGAACTCACTCACGTTCACACTCACGTCCACTCACACTCACGAATACTCACTCACGTTCACACTCACGACCACTCACACTCATGAGTTCTCACTCACGTTCACACTCACGTGACACTCACACGCATGAGTACTCACTCATACTCAACTCACCACGTTCAAATGAGTGTTAGTTGAGTGCACTCATGAGTGAGTGTGCCGAGCTGTGGCTACGACTGATAAATGAAGATAGGTTGGGCGTGCAGGCGTGGTTTGCACATTCTCAAATTCTGTATGGCGTGCCTCAGGGACGTAAGTCTTTTTTTTTTTTGGGGGGGGCCTTGTCATGCGTGTGTTTATATACGGATGCAACGGTAAATAATTCTGGGGGGTGTTGAACAGCCCCCCCCCCTCCTCCCCTTTGGTCACGTACACCGATGGTGTGCGTGTCGTTCTCTTTCATCGTTATTCACCACTCCGAGAACAGTTTTTTGTGTATGCGCGGGTTCTTTGACTCTGACTTCTTTGGGAGCAAAGATGCTACAAAAACCCATCGGAAACTTGTAAATATTGTCTTGTATTTATAGAACGGATACTTAACGAACACAGTAACTCGCAAAAGAGAATAAAATCCTTGCAAGCACTGTGTGCCCGTTCCGCCTTTGTTTCTTCAATGCCAAGCAGTGGCGTAGCCGGGGCGTGGCACACCGGGCACGTGCCCCCACCCGAAAATTTTTTTCGCCATGGCATGCAGAGCGAAAAATGACCATTTCAGGCAGGCCCCCCTCCGAAATCAAGGAGGTGCGCCCCCCCCCCCCCCCCGAAAAAATTCTGGCTACGCCCCTGATGCCAAGGGCAACGTATTTCGTGGAAAACTGCAAAGCGCAACTTCGAAGCGGAACAACAATCACATTGAACACAGGACAACAGCTTTTTTTTCTTCAAGACATAAGTAGAAGAATTCAGTATTTTTATTGCGGTTACTATTCAGTATATTGGCTTTCTATTCAAATGTAAACGAACTTGCCCAGAAACGAAGTTTGTTAAACCATATTTTTTCGATTAGCTGTTGCCCTTCTATAAAAGTTTTCTCCTGCTTTTATTACGAACGACATGCAGTGTACTTTTAAATAATGTTTCAGCGGGAGATTCGAAATTCATAGTATGTATACGAACTTCCTTACGTGTGCCACTTGAAATATATATCAATTAAGGCTAACAAATTACATCAATACGAAAGAAGTTGCAGCTGAATCATCATCAATGCGTCACGCTTAGGGCGACTAAGGGCGAGGAATTGATGGCGAAATTGATTCGTTGCTCAATACGAAGAGGTATTAACTGGTACTGCAAACACTTGTTTTCAAAAGGTGCGGGTTTTCTACGTGCCTTTGTTTTACACACGCATGGACGCACACTTTTAGCCAGCCGTAAGGACAACAGTTGTTACTGCTAGAAGTAATTAAAACGCACCCCTCGTGTACAGATGCTGCATATGTTTAAACAACAAAAGCGCAGTAGTAGTATTAAGAACCGAGCTGACGCGGTTGCTGACGCCCGATCGTACAAAAGGTGCGCGTGCGAGAAAGAAGTGGGGAACAAGGCATGGCCTCCGAGATTACACGTCGGCGCGATCTAAGAGGCCGTGAATAAACTCTAAAATGGTCGACAGCTGGGTCGGTTAGTACGGTTCCATACTATTTAAAGCAGCCCAAATGACATGGACGAAGTGGACACAACGCTTACTCGCAACTAGAAGGTTTATTAGAAGAAGCATAAAAAGAAAACAAAATGAAGTGACCCAAACGAACTGCGCCATCGCCGCCACGTGCGAATCTTGCCAACATGCGCGAAGGCAAGAAGAAATGTTAAAAAAAACAGCGATCGGTAAACAGTTTTAACGTCTTAACACTAGATAGGCAGTAACAAGGTATAACAAAAAACAAAACACAAAAGCCAAAGAGCATCTGTCATGGCATCTGTCTACCCCGTCTCCAAAAAACTCATTTCGGTTTGCGATAACGCCATTGTAGGAGAGCTGTACTCTAGCCATAACAGAAAGGTGTAGCCGAAGGACGGAGGAGAGCGCTGCCAGGCTAAGCCAGGCCAACGCAGTTCAAATCGCGCGCCCGCTGAGCGAGAGCCAATCAGTTCAAAGCGGAGAGCGCGCAAGCGCAGTCGGCGCGGTGACGTTTTAGGCTTGCCCGGACTCGGAACGCTCTCGCTGCGAACAAAGTTTGCTTCGCGTACGTACTTTTACCGTGTTTATCAACATTACGCGTGGTTATCGTCGTTGAATGGACACGTAGTACTGCTTACATTGCGTGTCGGTGCGTATGGGTGGTTCGGGTTGTTGTTTGACACGGAATCTACGGCGGCGATGCGCCGTCGTGGGCCCAAACAACGGACGTGCAGCGGGCGCAGCTTTGTCTGAACGGGATCGCAAGCGCGCCTTTTGACGAGACTCACAGGACTCACACCAGCGGATACCACACTTCGGTGAGTTCAAGAATGTTGTCAAATCGGGTAACTGAGTTACATTAGTGCGTGACGACTTTTATGCAGGGGAGAGTGCTCGGGCGGCGAGTTACCCCGCTGTGCAAGATAAAGGGCCTGATACGGAAGTATGCATTGCGCTAACATCTTTGCTTTCTGTGCTTGGCCGTGTGTGTTGCCGTATGCGTTGATTGCAGCTGTAAACAAGCCGACGAATGCACTTTCCATTAGCGATTCTGTGCTCTTGTCATGCAAGCCTTGTGTTGCTGAGCCGTTATTCCTTGGTTGTGTACAGTGCGAGATCGTCGCCTGAAGCGGCTTGTACAATGCCTTGTCGCCGTAAAAATGGGTCTGCTTCTAAACGTACTGGTTCCACATGCACTTGACGTTATAGTTCAATAAGCATGGGTATAATGAACTAACGTGCAAAGGTAGACGGGGACGCAGATAGAATAACACAATGCTGTCATGCATACGCTACGCTGCTCAGAGCATGCCTCAGGTTGCATTGCCATCTTCCGTGCTGCGTCGCTTTTGCAAATAATTAGCACGATTGTGCATTGGAAATTATAATTATCTGGCTGCGCAAGGTCGCTGCTCGTAGCACTTAGATGTGTACAAGAAGTCCACTGGAAGCCGTGCATTTGTGTGAATCGCGCTGTAGATACTAGTAACAGGAAGTACCACACATACAGTGGCGTAGCCAGGGGGTGGCGCACCGGGCCCGTGCCCCCCATCGAAATTTTTTTTCGCCATGACTTACAGAGCGAAAACTTACCATTTAAAGGAGCCCCCCCCCCCTCCCCCCGAAAAAAATTTCTGGCTACGCCCCTGCACACAGACAACTGTAAACTGATTTAATGGGAAGTCGCACAGCGTGCATGTAGCATGTTTTCTTTTTGGACATGACAGATTTTTTATAAACGTTGTATGACAGTCGGGCTCCTGTAATTTTCGCACAGGAACTCTTTAAGTCGAGGCGTAAATTCTTTGCCGCAAGCAAAGTTACATTGACGCGGCTAATCGTTTCTCCACTTTTTAATTAATGACATGAGGGAAGTGGTTGATGTTAGACCGATATAGTGCGTGCCAGGTTATGGCATGCCAACCTTTCTTTTTTCTTTGAAATCACGAACGTTGCATGTAATCCGAGATGTTCAACTTCGAATTTTATGGGTGATGTCGGAGCTAGGAGCGCCCGGCGTGCCGGCAACGTGGCGCCTCTGAACTACACATGACGAGGACGTGACGACATTTGAAAAAAAACTTGGTATAGTTGCACTCAAGTCAGTAATTAAAAGTAGTTATCAAGTTATTGATGGTTAGTGTCAGTTGAAGTTACCCTTATTAAGCAAGTGCATGCTCTGCTTGTTGCTGTATTTGAAAAAAAATTGAGCCAGACATTTATCTTGTCATTTCATATTTTCTTTCTGTTCAAACACAAATTCTTGTAACAGTGAAGTAGCACTGTTGCAACAGCTTCTTATCCCAAATGGTTTAGGCTGTGCTGGGGCATTGAAACACCACTTGGATTGTGTTGTACTGTACAGTTTTTGTTTTCCTTGGTGCTTTGATAAAGAAGGAGGAATTTAAATGGGGCTGTTATTTGCACGATTCAGTACTAAGGTGTAGGATTCCATGAAACTGACAACAATGCTGCTTTTGTTTATCTAGTTATCAGAGAACGCGGTATGCGATTTTTGCTCTGGCTTGCTTAAAGCACTGAGAAATTGAACAAACAAAAAGAAAGGGAATAAATCAAGGGCTTATTTTCTTTGTTAGACACAACCTGATGAAGCCAAGGGAGGCATAGGGGAGATCATTCGTAGTTTTTAAATGTAGTTTTGTAATTATCACATAAATTAAGAGGAATTAATGTGCACAACAACACAACATACTGCTGCCAGGGCCTGAACCTACAACAAAGTATTGCATCTGATACTCCATCGCTTTAGCTACCACAAAGTCACTCTCTCATCCACCCAGTGGGCACCTCTATGTGTGTAATCCCGGCAGTGCCACACCAGCATTCACAGCCATGCTGGTATCGCGTAGCCCGGGATCTCTTTGGGAACTGGTAGCTGACCAATACACGCTCAAATGCTACCTGAGAGCATCAAGCTTGCTGGCACGAGGCCCTCGCTATGAAAGAACAAAAGGGGATTGAATCAAGGGCTCATTAAATTGAACAGAAATTGCAACATTTATCATAGATGTATTCATTTATTAGGGGGTGCTGCTGAAGTTTTCTTGTGTTCAAGTGACTTATATGGCAAGCTGTATATTTCATCCTTTTTTGTTACACAAGGGCAGGAAAGTTCAACACCTAATGCATTATTACAATTGTTTGCAGTGAGCCATTACTCCTCTAATACTTGTTCTTAATGCATACTGGGCCCATTTTCGAGGACAATATTGGTATATAAACACATGCTTATGTCAAACCATCGTGTTTAATGTGTACTGTAAGGCCTCTTTTGTGCGCAAATTTATGGAACATTTTGTGGTATCTGTTATGCATGTTCCCAGCACAGATGGCTGTTCAAGGGACTGAAGTGGTGGACAACTTCCTGTAAAAGAGGGGAGCATTCTTCCTGCAAGTCTGGACAAGGCCATATTAAATGGTACGCATTTGTTTCCATCACTGCAAATAAACAGATGAAATTTTTTCAAATGATAAACTTATTCCACCCATATTGTGAGCAACTCCTAGACAGGAAACACGTAATAGCAAATGCACGTCATATACAAGTTCCACTTGGCCGTGTAGTACATGTTTGTGGTACAATGTAGTGGATGCTTTGAGTTGAAAAGATTATAGAAGAGACACCTTAGATCAAGACTAATATTCAGAAATGAAGTGTCAACTACCTGCACTGCACCATAGCAAGATGTCTGACTGAGCAAACGTCTATGCACGGCAGAATTAAAGTGATTTTCAGAGTTTCACGATGAAGTAAAGCCTTGGTAAAAGTTGTAAGGTATGCATGCTTGTGCAGTGGAGTGGTGCCGTCTTGGGCATTGTATTGGCCCTAACCAAGTTGCACAAATGAACTGGGCAGCGGACTATGGCATCCAAGTATTATTCTTTACCTTTATGTGTGAAACAGCACAAAAAAAATTAATGAAGAGCAAGACTGGTGGAGCACGGACAGAGTGCTGACTACCGCTGGGAGGTTATTAGTAAAACCCTGCCACATATTCCAGTTTCAAAAAGTAATTTTCACAGAGGAAAGTAAACAAGGGACACATCAAGTGTCTTATCGTTGAGTAATGATACTCTCGCTGCCATGTCTATTGATGACATGCTGACTATCTTCTCGCCAGACTTGCATACGGTGTGCCTCTAGATCTTCGCCATACTTCATTTCTGCATTTATTGTGAATCTGTCTTTATGAAGCAAATCTTTGCATGCACGCTCCTTGCACTGTAATGCCCAGTAACTTCCATATTCATTTTTACATTGTTCTGCTAATGTTTAGTTTGGTGGTTAACATTGTCCTGTCTGCCATTAAAACCTTCACTGCGATAATACTAAATTGTATGCTAGATGAGTTATTCAGTGTCCACTTGTGTGATTGGTGGTGCCCTTATATTTACATTTGATGTTTGGTGTTTGTTTGCCGCTAAGCACCTTGGCCATTTCTAAAACACCATCAATCACCTTCGCTACTTAGTTAATGAAAACATGTATAACATTTTTCAACATGCTGACTAAATCAAACAGCTCTGAGTTGGCGTTTGGTGTCTGCTATCTTTTGCTTCTTACAAACCGTGGCATGTATCTTAGAATCCCACTGTGAAACTGTTCAACTCTTTTGTGATTTCTTACTTTAAAGGAGCATTTGGCTGTTGTAGACTGCTTGTTAGTAAGTGTGGGTTTATAGTTATAAAAAAGATTAATATTCTCGCAAATATATCCCACAGTGGATATGCCATTTTTAAGACATAACATTCCTTATAGCTGTTGTGTTTATTTTGCAGGCTTTATTGTAACCAGCTTGCCACTAAAACCAAAGTAAAATGATGTCCTAAGCTTGAAAACACACTTTGCTGTCAGCAGGGGTATTACATTTTTTTTTGTAGAGAAGCTTATGAACAGTAATTATGACATGCAAAATGCACTCACCAGCATTTTAGTGTTTACAATACAAATAAAATGAAGCTACCCTTAATTCTTGTGACGTGGTAGAATTTCATTTTGGAGCAATAAAAATATGCTGCACAATGCGAATTTTCTACTGCTATTCGCATCTCACTTGGGTAAAGTGACAAAATTATTTAAAATGCCTTCAAGTGTTTAAGAAGTGTAAATTTTAAGGGTTTGCTTTTGTTTGTTAGACACAACATTAATGAGAACTAACAGACAATAATGCCAAGGAAAGTATAGGGGATGTTATTAGCAGTAAATGTAATGTTAATGTGAAGAAAGAAAAATGGACGAAAGGATAACTTGCGGCAGGGACTGAACCTGCAACCTTTGAATAATGCGTCTGATGCTCTGCCAACTGAGCTACTGTGGCGGCCATCCCCCGTCCACTTTATGGGCTATATATGTGCATTAAACATGGGAGCGTCAGTCAGTGACGCTAGTAGCCATGACGGCGAGTGTGGAACACTCTTTTTCTGCCTGTTGACGTCACATAGCACGTGACTCCAACAAAATGCCTTGTAGTTTTTGTAACTTTTCTTACTAAACATAATTGGTTACTCAGTAGGCAAAGGTAAATAATAGTTGGGCTAGTTTGCTGAACAGAAAAGGGAAGAGTGAAGGGCAGAGGCAGCTCAGTCTTTTTGGTAGGTCAACTGCCAGAGAGCACTAGGATTCAGCTGACGAAATTTAAACAACGACACGTGCAAGGAAGCCACTGTATGTGCAAATAAAAGCACCGAGCAATGCATCCTATTGGTGGACTGCTAAAATTAAAAATGTAACCCATGTTTTTAACTGGACAAGTGGGCTCCGACTGCTCACTTGACAGATTGGCAAGAAGATTGCTGCAGTTTCATGGCTGGTTCAAAAATGTAATTGTATCATTTGTGAACCCGCACGGCGAGAAGTGGCATATTTTACTAAGAACCTTACCGACTGACTTCTGTCGTCAGTGAAAGTTTTTGCTGACCTGCTTGCATGTTCATTTCTAGCACACTTGTTGGAGCATTTGTTAGCCAATAGGGGATAACTTGCATTTGTGAATGAATTTCACCAGTTGAAGGCAAGAGCTCTGCCCTGTCTCTTTTGATTTCTGTTATATGTATAGCTGGAAAATATGTTGCAGCTAAAATGGCAAAGTATGGTTCACACTGTTGGCTTTGAAGGTGTTCATAAAGTTCTTGCACAGCGTACTTTTTGTTCTTGCCCTCTTTTGCATTCTTTACTGAGGAATGCACAATGCTGGTGATGCACTGCTGTTATTTTGAAAGCAGTGAGCGTGTGAAGACAAGGAGAGTGAAAAAATGACGCACAGAGCACTACTTCCATCTAATATTTATGACAATACATATGTGCAGTTTCTTCGCTCATGTCGTGGTAACATGCGTGCTCAACACAGCTGTCGCTAAAGATTAAAGGCATCAACTGCGCACAGAAACGGCAACAAGTCTTTAGCGAAGAAACAATGTGAGTCTTGTTCTTGAGCATGCGTGGTACCACGAGATGAGTAAAGAAACTGCATATATATGGCGTGCTTGTGTTGCAATAAATGTTCTAATAACACTCGTCGTTGGGCTAGTTGGTGCATTGCATGAAGTAAATATAATTTGCCAAAAAAATTAACGAACATGGGAACCGGCGAAGAAGACAGGAAAACGGCTTGACGACGTTTGGTTGTCTAGCTGCTTTCCTGTCTCCTTCACCGTTTCCTGTGTTTGTTCATTTTTTGGCTGGATATATTTCTTTGTTGCAATGAATATTATTTGGAAGTAGTGCTCTGTGTGTCATTTTTGTCTCTGTCCTTGTCTTCGTGTGCTCACTGCTTTCAAAATATCACGATACCAGCAAGCTCGGTCCCAGCCTTTACTGCAGCTACACCCACACAGAACTAATGAAAGAATTTCATTATGACCTGTGCATACTATATTATATTTTTCTTGTCAAAGTTTTAGTTATAAGTTCCCATGTCGTTCTTTCGCAGGCTTCATCTGTCGTAAATCGCCCGGGACGAATGTAAAGAACACCCTGGCACCTCTTCTGTCGAGGGAACCGAAGTCGCCCGAACAGCCGAAGATGGATGGTGCGACTAACAGTGAATGACTGTGGTTTTATAATGTGCAAGTAAATGAAGCATCACATTATGCTAATTTAACACCAATTGCATTCACTAGTCAAGGGTTGCAATATTGTAATGTTTATGTTTATGCACAGTTACATTAAGTGAGCTCCTGATAAAGCTTAGGCAATCATGTATTTTGGTGGTATTCATAGCGCACACATTCCACATTAAATTGTGATCTGCTCCTTACTGAGTGTGCATGCAGGTCCTCTAAACGATTGAAAACCCTTGAAATTGGAGAGTACATTTTCAGGGCCCTTGAGAAACCTGGAATTGGTTTCTTTCCTTGAAAACCTTTGGATTTTCTTGGTCATGTGGTATCTAATATTGACTATACTACTTGCTTTCTATGGTCGGTAAACATTCGTCCAGCAAACTGAGGGAACATGTCGTGCTCAGTGATATCTTTGCTACTGTGTTTACCCTGCATGCATCATCGGTTGTCCTATCGTTCATTTCAATTCCGCACCTGCTGGTCCGCCTTCTCCCCCTTTCTCTCGACTTGGCTTCTTAGGACTCGACTTCACTTCCAGCGCTTGTGCTGATTTCTCCCATTCTATGGCTAGGTCTCGGTCGTGTGATAGATCTTCTAGCTCAACAAACATCCACTGTCCTATGCAGGCAAACTTGAAAAAAAAGAGCTTATGCTCTGTGCTAGAAAGCAAGTACTTCAGACTAAAGCTGCAGGCATTGCTGCACAGGCTTAGTGATTGGCTACCATGTAATGCTTTCTATTCCTCTTTTGTGTATATGAAGACCTTGACTTTATACCTAGAGGGCATTTGCTAAGTTGCTTGCTCTACTGGCAGAAGTCCAATTCACATTTGACTCAATCCCTATCAAACTTCAAAAACAGGAGAAGCGTGATGACTGTAAACATGTATTCAACGAAATTGTGAAAATGGGGAAAACATTTGGAAGCGGTCATTGCCATTTCATTGTTTAGCCAGTCAGTAATCCGGAAAAGTAGAAGCGTCGTATGTACGTCACTTTCATAAAACAACAGTTTCCTAAATACTGAAAAAGTGAAATGTGGGGACTGAACAAAATGACTTATCTAATATGAAAGATGTCCTAGTAGCTGTGTAATGCCGTGAAGTTTTGTGCACGTTAGGAACTGATGTGATCAGGTAGAGCATCGGAAGCATTTCCCAAGGTTGTAGATTGAGTACCTACCAGCGGCAAGTTGGTTTTTCATCCACTTTAATTCCTTTCCATTCGTGTCATACTCACTGCTCTACAGTGGAAACCTACAAATAATGTCCCCCTATACCTTCCTTGGCTTCACTGCCTCTGGGTTTTTATTGGTTGAATTGAAGTTTCGTACTTTGAATGCATAAAGCTGCCCATATTGTTTTGGAAACTTTGTTAGAGCAGAAAATTGGTATTTGGGATGCTTCGTTGTGTCCTCCAAAAATCTTCAATAGGAATTCTTGAAAATTCTTCAATTTGGACTTCAAAACCAGTGTGAATCCTGTTCACTCCTGTACATTTCATCCCATAGTGGCGTGCCCCGCCGGCAGCGTTATGCTATTTTTAGTTTCTTGCACGTCTAGTCACCTAAGATTTTATTTTTATTTATTCAAATGGTGCTTTCTATAGTGTTCAAATTATTTTGTCATATTGGATGCGGTTTGCACATTAGTGAGAAGTACTCTGCTATGTCAAACTGCAAATATTTAAAAAATTTGAACAAAAATTGTTTGCTAAAAAATAAATATTTTACTTAGAAAATTGTGTTTTCTTGTATTTTTTGCCAAGTTTCACCTAAACTCGGCTAGTATACATTAAAACATGCTAGTTGAGAGTACAATACAAGTTCATGGCGATGTTCATGTGTTGCTGCTTTGCCTGTGCATTGGTGTTGTAACCTCGAGTGTAAGAAAGGTGTCGTTAACTCACAGGTGCTTGCACCTTCCATACACTACCTCAATGGGTAGAGGGAGGCATATGCAGGGCTAAATTATGTTCTGTATAAATATTTGTTTGTAGAGGAGACTCAGTATTCTTTTAACATAATCTTTTCTGCACCTTACGCTGTGTGAAAACAAGCAGTGTAACCATTAATTATGTTGAAAGGTTTTATTCTCGCTGGCACGAATCTGAAGCTATGTTGCCTAATTGAGATTATTGTTGCTTTGAAAGAATGGGCAAATGTAAATGTGGGCACTTCTGTACACCAGGCCCAAGGTTATTGAGTTAGGCTTGCTGTACACATGTGCTTGCATTTATGTTTGGCCATTCTCCCGAAGCAAGAATAATATCAGTTAGGCTCGTAGTTTCAGCCATGTTTCAATAACCCTTCACTATTGAAAGTGAAAACACTCTCAACAATACGTCAGTTTGGCATTCATCATTTTTTTAAACGAGAACTCAATATTGATTTGCTTGATCGCTTTTCAATTGAAAGTCGCGGGCCAATTTTCAATACTGGTCAACAACTGCCTCAACGGTATTTTCATTTATCCGCAATGTATTCGCAATTGTCAGTTCATTTCCTCTCAACGATAAATCAATATTGATTATATTGATTTGCTTTATGGTCTTTCAATTGAAAGTCGCGGGCCAATTTTCAATACTGGTCAACAACTGCCTCCTCAACTGTATTTTCTTTGATTCGCAATGTATTCGCAATTGTCAGTTCATTTCCTTCTCAACGATAAATCAATATTGATTACATTGATTTGCTTTATGGTTTTTCAATTGAAAGTCACTGCCAATTTTCAACAGTGGTCAACAACTTCCTCAACGGTTTTTCTATTGATCCGTTATGTTTTTTCAATGTCATCTGTTGACATTGCTCAATAACTTCTCTATGTTTTTTTTCAATAAGAATTTTTGTAAGGGGTAGCCGTGGTAGACGCACTGGCACCGGCGCGCGCGCTGTGCAGTCGCCGTCTGACACTGCGCTGGAGCCGCTGCTCTTCTGACTGGCGTTT
>JALIZH010016212.1:0-27361 GCA_030522465.1 Rhipicephalus appendiculatus | reverse complement strand
GCGTGCCCTGACTTATTCCTTGGGTTGACTTTGTGTTTCGCACGCTTACGACGCGAATCTCAGAGGACATGTAGAAGGCCATGTAGTGATGTGCCATGTAGAAAGAAGCACTTGGTTAAAATCTGCTCCACCACATGCTACCAGGTCCCCAGCTGCTCACACTCTTGCGAATAACTCAATTATTTTTCATCAGTTTTCCTGACAGTTGAATGGTCGTTATCTTAAATGAAGTTACGCTCCTATATCATATGAATACAATGTAATTCCTATCTTGAACTAAACCATCGATTTCTATCTTTTAAGGACTTTTTTGAATATTCTTGAAACCGGAAGGGAATGCTGAAGTGGACATGATTGGAAGAGAAACAAGAGTTTCACTCGTTGCTTATGCCACTAAAAAATATGGCACTAATAGTGACTAAAACCTCTGAAGACGTTTGTAACTAGGTTTGCAGGAACGCTATACACATATACAGGGTGTCCCAGCTATCTTTAGCCAAGGGTTAAAAAATACAATATTACAGACAGACGAGGGAAATCAGTTGCATGTGGCTCACAGCCAGCTTGCGCACTACAGACAATTTTTTGTTTGGTAATTAACTAATCAGTCAGACATGCGCTGTGGGGGTGTGGGACGCGGGAGCCGCTCCGTAGAGTAGAGGATTCCTAGAGTAGAGAAAGGGGGTGAGCGTAGGAGAGGATAGGGAGGGGACGCGCATGCGCTGTGGGACGCGGGGGGCCGCTCCGTAGAGTAGAGGATTCCTAGAGTAGAGAAAGGGGGCGAGCGTAGGAGAAAGAGGGGGGAGGGGACGCGCATGCGCTGTGGTGGTGTGGGGCGCGGAAGGAGGGACGGACTAAGCCCCCTCCAACACATGCGGGGTGACGTCATAGTCATCCTCTTCACACGCGAGCTGAATTAAGCCTATCGCTGGGTGGACTGTGGTCGCGTGGCCCCGGTTAGATATTGATATTGATCAAGGAATGGGGTCAACCTGGGCGACAGACACCACCTGCCTAGCCATTGCTAAGCAGCCTCTCTGTGCTCTCGGCCATGACTCTGATGACTGTGATAGTGGTTGACGGCCTTCATATTACTACAGTGTTCTGGTTCGAATAATGGGTGCTTTCCCTACTTCATGAAAGTGGCCGGACGAGGGACGCGGGACGCGGGAGGGACGGACAGAGTCCCGAGCATAAGATGCTTCGCATCTAATATGTGTATGCAACGCGTTTTCTTGTGTTTTTTTGCAACATTTAGAGGAGTAGCCTATGGATGCACTAAGACAAATATTCTGCTTTACAGACGTAAACCTAATCAAGGCACATTTCTGTGAGACACGTTCACACCGTAGCACTTTATATTCTAACTGTTTCTGATGATGGAAACAAATAAAGAAACCTTAAAAAGTTGTACCAAGGCTGACAATATCTTCATAATAGATTTGCCAAATTGTTACTTACGAGTTGCCCAGCAGCCGTAAAAGTTATTATAAATAATGGAGTGACATCAAGCGTGAAGGCTCGTCACTGCGACAGTAGAGATGTGGTCATTATTCCAACGTGTTGTTCTGAACCGAAATTTGGGCCAGACATTATTGACCGTCAAGAGTCGTTAATTAATCTCCACGAAGCGCGCGTTATTCAAAACGCGTTGATTCCGCCGTCTCTGCACTGGTAAGTGTTCTCACGCGACGCTCCCTGCATTCCTTAATGAATTTCAATCATCGTGCGTCGTCACATTCGTGCGCCAAAGATGCTTTGAATAATCTGTTCCTCGGAGCCATGAATTTCGCTATCTGGCAGGCATTAGTAGGCACCCGTGAAGCCGCTTGTCTCGCATTAATGAAGCTGTCTTTGTATGCTGTCTTTGTCTTGTTTTTTTTTTTTTTTTTTGCTTTCGTTACGCACATTGCAAATTGTTTCACTGTGTTTCCAAATAGGAATGTCATTTCTACCCACCTAGATGCCTGTGTATATTCTTTATCTTTGTTTACGTCACGCTGTTCTTGCCCCTGTATTTATCCACCTTTCAACACATCGCCATATCGTATTGACGGTGTAATGCTTGCTGCGCGACTGAGTTAATCCCCAAGGAGACAAGAAATTGCTTTCACAAATCGAGGACAGCCTTTTCCTTTCAGTTCGGCTTATGAGCGCTTGTCTATCGCAATATATTGTTATCCTAAAATTTCTTCTTCTCAAATATGTCGCCTTCCGTAAAACCACCGACAGATACGCAATCCCTACGAAAGGTTTGTGTCTCAAAAAACAAGAGAAGATTTCAATGTGATGCACTGACAACGAGCTTCCACCTCTCAGAGAGGTGTTGAGGTTGTACATGAAAAATATTTCGTTTGATATTTCCGTCCTGTACATTTTGTTACCAACAAGGAGGCAGTAAGCATATGAAACCAGTTGATAGCGAAAGGCAATTCCACCTCGATTGATTGATTGATTGATTGATTGATTGATTGATTGATTGATTGATTGATTGATTGATTGATTGATTGATTGATTGATTGATTGATTGATTGATTGATTGATTGATTGATTGATTGATTGATTGATTGATTGATTGATTGAGAGAAACAGAAAGTGAGTGAGTAATAGTAATAATATTTGGGGTTTCGCGTCCCAAAACCACGATATGATTATGAGAGACGCCGTAGTGGAGGGCTCCGGAAATTTTGACCACCTGGGGTTCAGTAACGTGCACTTATAACTCTAAGTACAAGGGCCTGAAGCATTTTCGCCTCCATCGAAAATTGCGGCCGTCGTGGCCGGGATTTCATCCCGCGACATTCAGGGTCAGCAGTCGAGCACCATAGCCAATATACCACCGTGGCGGAGGAGTGAGTGAGTGCTACAAGAACTGCAGTGCTGAAAGTGTTCGTAACAATCGAAATGTCTACCATGTTGATTTTTTTATGCCACCACTTAAGCTGCGTACGGGTACAGCAACCAGCAATAATGGACTTCGTATAGTTTCTGGGAATTAAACTCGCTATTCGCAATAAGCGAGAGGACGCCTTGAGTATTCCAAACACCGTGTATAGTTGCTTGCGTGACGCGCGTGGTCAAATACGCGGGAAAAACAGAAAAGGTTGCCTTCGACATTGCGCTGCAAGCTTTAAATCTTTAACCCTTTTTCAACTGCAATAGCCGCATAGCCGCTCCATTTTGCGGAAGCCGAGCGGCCAGTGGAGGTGGATCCTCGTGTTACAGTTTATAAATTCCTTAAATCATAAGCTTTAAGGCCGGAGCCAGACACGTTGATAAATGATTTCCAGAGCAATATTCTGACACGCATGAAAGCTGGAATAACTTTTTTTTTAATCTATATTGATGGAAATTAAACTTACCTACCACATGTTGCTTTCTTCCTTGTGTTTGGTTTGTTTCAGCCTGAAGTACCTGACCCAGAGTTAGAGGGGCTAACACTTCTAGCAATGCGTAGGCGTCGATTCAGCGCTCCTAACGACTCTTGCATAAGCGCTGCGAATAACGAGAGGGCGAATGTTCGGCATCCTGGTGGCAGAGATGAGTAATTCGAGAACGTACCAGGTACGGCATCGCCGCCTCTCTAACGTGCAGCCATTACGTACCTATCACGGTTCCAGAAAGTTCGTTAGCGAATGTAACTTAATACCCGTGGCCGCGCCGGCGTGGTGAGGTCGTGAGCGAACCCGGGAACCGCGGTCAGCGTCGAAGGTATAGCATGCAACGAACACGGTTACACGGTGTGTCGTTGCCCCGCAATGCCGATAACTAGATGAGGTGCCTGGTGTAGTCGCGCACAACGTAGGACGTCGAAGTAAATGAGCGACAGCAAGCTTCGTGCGAGGATAGCAAGACGCACCTCCACGTGCTGTAGTTGGTGCCACCAACGACCGCACAAGCAATGCTCATTTTCGCCCCATGAAGGGTATTGAAACGAGTGTCTACACGGAATGCGCTGTTTAGACCAGCGCTATTAGCTTAGGGCTTGCGACTTTCCTTTTGTTGCAAAATGCATCAATTGAAAAATGCTTTGCCCGCCGTGGTTCTTCAAAAGTCGTTGGGCTGCAATGCTCTAGAACGTGTATTCAAATCCCGCGCATGGTCGCATTCTCATGCGGATGAAAGGCAAAAAGGCACGTGCGGTTAGCTTTAGCCCATTTTTGCGTAAAACGCGGGAAAGATGGTAGCATAAGACAGGACGAACGCTTCAGCAGTTTTTGTCTCCACGAACTCTATTTTCACAATGAACGCTCAACTGCTCGGCCAGCTTGCGATCTTATAATGAGGGTAGATTTAACAGCACGTGAAGAACCCAACGTGACCGAAATTAATTTTGACTAATCCACGTGAGCTTATAAAGCTATCGTGGTACCGGCACGTGAGATAGCAGAAGTAAAACCAGAACTTGTGCTCTTCTACAACCTATCGTTGAGGTGAAACTACGCTTCAATATATATACAGTGAAATTCCTCGGTGATACGAATCTCGCGGGGTCACCAAAAATATTCGTATCATCCGAAAAATTCGTATCACCAGAA
The DNA here is from genome assembly GCA_030522465.1 of Rhipicephalus appendiculatus. Classification (NCBI taxonomy): domain Eukaryota; kingdom Metazoa; phylum Arthropoda; class Arachnida; order Ixodida; family Ixodidae; genus Rhipicephalus; species Rhipicephalus appendiculatus. The sequence goes on along the minus strand of JALIZH010016212.1, from coordinate 22,823 downwards.
AACATGGAAAATTAGTATGCGACAAAAGAAAGCTGGCGCACGTTTTTGCGTTTATTTTTTCTCAGGCCCGCAGCAACGTCATGAACTGCTCTGAATGATTGCCAATAAAATTCTTAGATGTCAACGATCGTACGTACTTGGAAATATAAGATGCGTGAGCGCGTGTGTAATTAGCGAACCAGGTGTGTTGTTAGACCCGTGACAGCTGTAGGCCCCTCCACTCAGTCAAAGTGCGCTTTTTAACGTGACACCAGAGCAGTACAGCAAAAGTCACCTAAGGAACGGATTGGTACGCGATTGTTGAAGGCCAAAGAACATTTTAGAAGCACTGGAATTTCTTATTTTGTTATCGCGATAGTGTTGGGGATGTTTTTTCGGGAGATCTGTGCCTGCGCAATTAGGGAGGTTTGTCTCGAAATTCGGGGAGCCTCGCGTGTAAATCGGAGTGTGGGCAGGTGCACGTGCATGCCCGCGCTTAAGGTTTCCCGATGCCCGCGCGTGATTCCCTTTGTCTTCCGCAAGAGCGCGGACACCGCCCGTTCGTCGGTATTGCCTGAGTGGTAGCTTACGTTCGTATCAAAGCGTCGCTTGGTGAAAAGTTGGTTCGCAACAACCGCACTCCATTACATTGAAGGTTAATGGGCCTTGGCCCGGGACCACAGAAAAATTCGTATCACCCCGAAATTCGTACGAGCCGTGATCGTATCACCGGGGTTCCACTGTATATGGTTTCAAAAGAATATTCCTGGCTAACTGGGTAAAATATATGAAAGAATGTCACGGTGAAAAACATAACATTTATTCTGAGCTTTCGGCTCCAGGCCGAAAGCTCAGAATAAATGTTGTTATGTTTTTCACACACACACACACACATATATATATATATATATATATATATATATATATATATATATATATATATATATATATATATATATATATATATATATATATATACTTTTCTCTGCTTGATTGTCGGCTGGTTGACATTAATCTTGTGTCTAAAGCGGAAAACAAACGAGCCCTGGAATTCCCCATTTTCCGTTTATATGTAAGTCCATATCCTGACATAAGCTGAAATGACCAACGCACTACGCTAAATATTGTCTGCAATAACCAAATGAAAGGTTGTCCACATATTCTTTTAAACTCAGCGCGATGCAAGGAAGTCAGCCAATAGCAAACGTGATCTGAACATCTAACAACAGTTTTCTTTCATAAAACGCCCAGCTACGGATCTCTTATTGGTCAAATCGACTTATCTTTCAAAAAATATGTTGCTCTGACGCATCCTAACCTCGTATATTTAGGAGATAGCACTGACGCGTGTAAAACACTTTTTCCTGAACACTTGTACCACGAATAAGTTTTTCTGCCTGTTCTTTTCAGCTTTGAATAATTAAAACCATCCCTATATTGTTATCAAGAAGAACACTTTTCAACATATTTTCGCGGAATTGTTGTTTCCGAAGAATCGCATGCAGTCTCTGTTTCCTGAACGCTAGACAACAGAGCAACAGTTCACAACAATTTTTTTCTTGTATTCTCGAATAGCCTGAGTGCTAACCATTCGATAATGTGAATTCCACACCACACGGAGCAAAACACTTTTCTTATCTTACATTCTCGTTATAATATCTCATCCATCAACGCAAAGTAAAGATAACGCAGATATGCCAACTTGAGCGAGTTTAATAGCATACTTGAACGTTACTCATTTCAAGCGCTGCAGTTTATCATCTTATCGGAAAAACAAACACCTATTATATCCCAGTTTTTATCGCTCATCCATCATTACTGCTGGTGGCAGGTAGTCGATAAAGGCTTATTCCGAACGTCGTTTATAGCAAAAGAAACCTATACTAACTATCTATACTAACGCTTTCCCATAAAGCAGCCAGAATTTACTGCTCTTAAGCTGCTTTTTGGTAATCAACTACAATACTTCATTTAAACGGCAAGCTGAGCGAGTTAGTAGTTGAACGTATACGTTATCATGTGTTTATAAGCCATTTGTGTGAAACAAATAAAACAAGTTATCAGTCAGCGCTTCTATGCGTGCTTTCCTTCAAGTCCTCCGTTCGGGTCGCTCTGCCCACATGGCTAAGTACCTACACTACTTCACAAGTTTGGATGTTACTGTAGGTTGTATTTCATTTTTAATTTTATATTGCCATTTTGTATTGCTTCTTACTCAATTTTTGTAACCGTTGCTTTCATTCTAAGCATGGACCTTGTGAAATCCAAAGTTTGATGGCAACCCGGTCTGGCCGGGGAAATACATAGTAAACGCGAAAAGATGACACCGACCAAAAAGAACACAATTTACTTGACGTTTCGGCCCCCCCATACGGGAGCCTTGTTCACATACGGGAACCTTGTTCACAATCTGTAAACAAGGCTCCCGTATGGGGGTCCCAAACGTCAAGTAAATTGTGTTCTTTTTTGGTCGGTGTATCTTTTCGCGTTTACACTATGAGCCTTGTGGTAAGATGTGAAATTTCTCATATAACGGAGTTGCATTTGTTCGTAATGCCTTCCAAATTTTGTTTTCTTTTTTTCTCGAAATCAAGAAACAGACCTCGAACTAGTGGATTACGTCGGCTAACGAGATATAACTGCAGCGGAAAAAAAATATTAAGGCAGCTTCGCACTAGCGGTGCCAAACCTGAAGGAAGGGCGGAGCTGGGCAGCCTTCTTTGTTTCTCTTCGGTTTTCTCTTTCTTTCCTCCACTCTTTCTCTCTTCCTGTATTTTACAGTTTTTTCTGTCTTTATTTCTATTTATTTCTATTTTTCTTCCTATTTTTCACCTTTCTTTCTCTAAATTTCTCGAGTGCTTCCTCTATTTTTCAATTTTTTATACATGGTTTTATTTAAAGTGCTCCACACTTAATATCATCGTCAAGGCACTCGAAGAACAAGAGGAAGAAGTCTTCTCTTTGGCGCAAGCGCGCGCTCAGTATGGCACAAATGGCTGTGCTATATGTGGTTTTGCCTGCATTAAAATCATCGAGGCTCTAGAACAGGGGTCTCAAACACGCAGACCGCGGGCCGCATGCGGTCCGCCGACCTCTCGCTAGCGGCCCGCTGCCCGCAATTGGCACTCTTCGTCCCACATTTTTTTTTATGACTTTGCGACTGTTTGTGGCATTGCTAAATGGTGCTCGTATTATTTTCTCGCCTATCGTGATTAATAACACTTTGATCGGGTAAGCGACACAGGCGTGACTGGTCATTAGCATTTTTTTAGGGGCGAAGCTCCTTAGGGTGTGGGCCTGTCCCTCCTCTGTAGTTGTCGTAGTAGTAGTAGTAGTAGTATTAGTAGGTAGGTAGGTAGGTAGCCACGTGTAGTGGAATGTACCCACTCCACGGGTGATAAAGATGACGATGACGCAGTATAGTGGAATGTGCCCACTACACGTGATAAAGATGAAGTATAAGTGCGTTCCAGTATAGTGGAATGTACCCACTACACGTGATAAAGATGACGATGACGCAGTATAGTGGAATGTACCCACTACACGTGATAACGATGAAGTATAAGCGCGTTCCAGTATAGTGGATTGTACCCACTACACGTGATAACGATGACGCTGATGACCATGAAGTATAAGCGCGTTCCAGACCACACATTCTCTTTCTGCCATGGATCAAAACGATCGAGCTTCGCCCACTCATCATCATTCACTTCGTGGATATGGCGTGATTTTTTTCGTGAGGCGCCCCGTGTGGTCATTTCATGTGAAACATAACCGCGGAACAAGAACTCTTATGCTTCAGGATCGGCGTCCCAGATTTTAGTGATTGTGGAAATCGGTATCGATATGTGTCTGGAATCCTGACCCCAAATATGCTTCAGAAATGACCCATATATGAGATATGGGAAAGGCCTTTTTTCAAATTGCAACGTTAGCTAGCTGACTTTTTGTTCAAACTCAACCCTCCCCCGCTCATCACTTCACTGTCCCGGCACTTTGCGGGACTAAATTTCGTGACTGCGGCCGGTAGCTGACTTGAGTTTGAGACCCCTACTCTAGAAGAACACGAGGAAGAAGCCATCTCTTTGGCGCTAGGGCGAGCTACAGATGGCTATGCTATATCTGGTATTGCCTGCGTTACGCCAAGCGACGACGACAGCATACGACAACCTGCCCCCCTAAAGTGCTCTGCACTTAAAAAAGTAAGAACAAAATATGTCGCTGTCAAGATCCGAATAATCCGAATTCAAGTCAGAAAGAGATGATGAGATAATATTGAAATCATAATCAACGAAGGTAGGCGGGCCCACACGGCCACAAAGAAGAGATCAGAACAACACAAACACCGGCGTTTGTGTTGTTCTGATATTTTCACACCTATCTTCTTTTATTATGAATTAGTAGCAACTAGCTCATGTTTCTGTCGATATGGCGCCTCCTAATGAGTGGCTTCTAAAAGTACGGAATGCATTGGCCATGGCGTTCTATTTAGACTGCCCACGTTCTGTCGGTACTGGAATCTTTTCGCTTCGTTGGAAACAGGCGGCCAGTCCGAAATAAAATAAACACGCAAACATTTGTTATATATACAGGCTTATTTTCGTTACCATTCAACACCGTCCCTCTCAAGAGGAAAGCATCACTCCACTTTTCACGGCATGTTATCCCATCTCGTAAGTTGCTTTTCAGAACGCACTTTTTCATCGGCTTCGTCGTTGGATACAAATACTCCCTGAGGCGAGCTATACTATAGCTGATGGCAGCTCATTTTCGCTGACCACGCTTGGTTTGTGGAGATGAACAATGAAGGCCACATGTGAGGTTTATTTGGTCGTTTATAGAACAGCTTGTTTTTTCTTTTCTTTTTTTTTTGTGCCACGAGAAGCAGCACTGTAATGAGTACGTACGTCTTCACATTCGAGGCGCGCTTGATGCTTCATGACCGAGCGTGGGTGTCCATCCGCGCGGCACTCGACTCTACTTTGCCATCCCATCAAGCTTCTGCAATATGGCTCAAGCTCTGCGATTTATTATTTTTTATAGATGTTGTTCTCGTTGCTCTCCGGCTACGACTCTTGGCTTTCTCGTAGTGTTTGCTCGAAAAACGCGATGCCAACGAGATAGTGGATAGATGTTGAAACAACTTCGTAAACTGCAGAAGTATGTTGACCAGCCTTGTCCAATATATACCATGTTGTTTTAAAGAAAACACATCTTTCACAAAAATCCAGTGACAGTAAGGCACATGTTGGTTTCCCACACTACTCTACGTGAGGGTGGAAATACCTTACCATCGCTAAAGTTACTATGAAAAGACTAATTAACGAAATGTGCTAATTAGCTTGTTTATTGACGACGACAGGGACGCCGTTTATATAGAAAAAGTTCTACATAAACGACGTTGTTATATATAAAAGTGAAGAGCTCACCAAGGTTCAACGATTGCTGGACGTATATACCAATACCATGATATTACTTTGAGGCACACCGTACCGGGGGTGCCAATTTGGGCTTTTTGGTTCATCCTAAACTGGCCTGTAGCATAGCGCAGGAAAACACGAGGACAAAAGACGATATGAGAAATAGGCAGAAGCGCTAGCGCCTGTATCCGGTGTGTCTGCATTTTTTTTCTCTATTCGTTAACCAAACAATCCTTTATGACCCGGCTAGCTCCAACATTGCTCGTTTTGTAAACCGCGCTACTCCGAGGTGTCCCATAGCCCTTCAGTGCCCATACATTTCACAACAGAACGCTGTTGTAAAATACAATCACTGGAACCGGCATCATAAAGGAGACATCGCGCTCAAAACGAATAATCTTTCTGAGCCCACGTGTACATTCGTTTGTTCATAATACGTGCATAAGAACATGCTTCAAGACAGGAATCGGCACATCACGGTGCAACGTGAAGAGGAAAAGACTCTCATCTGACCTAACCACTACCTGAGGGGGGGGGGGAGTGCTTTCTCAGGAAGTGGAGATGAGACATGAAGGTAAAAAAAAAAGCTAGAACAAAAACACAGAAAGATAGAGAGGGCGTAAGGCAGTGGGATGGCAGTCGCAACGCAAAAGGAAAGCAAGAGTGCGAAATAGAGAACAAATGACGGCTCCTAGAATAAGCAGTGAACTAGTGAGAAGCCAGCACAAGAATACGGAATCTGATTTCCCAAGGGAATGCATCATCATAACTTCATAAGCGGCGTTGATGGCCAGAGCCAGCGGGCCAGAGCTATATGCCAGGCCACGACATTCAGATAACAGACTGCTTGCAGAACACGTGGATTGAATGGGAAGGCCCAGTTGGGGTATGGGAGAATGCTCGGCCACACGAATAAGGAAACCACTAAAAAAAATAATAAATTACGTCAGCTCAAGCAGGATCCAAAAAGGAGATTTCTTTTTTTTCTGCACGTCATCCACGTATACGAATATTGTACCAACTGCAATCGACAAGTTCTCACAGATCTGAATGAGTGAACGAAGGTAGGAAAGAAAGATATCAGCAGCCATATTTGGTGGCAATGATGACGAGGCGGCGAAATTACGCAGGGAGCTATCAAGGACCTCGCCATGCCGAAGAGTAAACCGAAGTTCGGAAAACGGGTGAAATGACGTGAGAAGTTATAGCAGCTTGATGGAAGATGGGAGCGGAATAACTTCCACGGTCCCTTATGCATTCGCCTGAGGCGACCCGAAAGCGAAAGCCATCTTCTTTTAGATGCGAAGCATCTTATGCTCGGGGCTCTGTCCGTCCCTCCCGCGTCCCGCGTCCCCCGTCCCCCCGTCCCCCGTCCCGCGTCCCGCGTCCCGCGTCCGGCCACTGTCATGAAGTAGGGAAGCACCCATTATGCGAACCAGACCCTGTAGTAATATGAAGGCCGTCAACCCTAACACAGTCATCAGAGTCATGGCCGAGAGTACAGAGAGGCTGCTTAGCAATGGCTACGCAGGTGGTGTCTGTCGCCCAGGTTGACCCCATTCCTTGAATCATGGCCGAGAGCACAGAAAGGCTGCTTAGCAATGGCTAGGCAGGTGGTGTCTGTCGCCCAGGTTGAGCCCATTCCTTAATCTTGCTTGCATGTGTTTGGAGGGGGCTTAGTCCGTCCCTCCTTCCCGCGTACCACAACACCACAGCGCATGCGCGTCCCCTTCCACTCTCTCTCCTCTAGGAATCGTCTACTCCGAAGATTCTCCTACGCCCACCCCCTTCCTCTACTCTAGGAATCATCTACTGTACGGAGCGGCGCATGCACGTCCTCTCCCCCTCTCTCCTCTAGGAATACTCTACTCTACGGAGCGGCTCACGCGTCCCACACCCCCACAGCGCATGCACGTCCCCCTCCCCCCTCTCCTACGGTCCCCCCCCCGTCCTTTCCTCTGGTGTGACAGCTGCTTACTCCGCTGGGGGGCGCCACGGTAGTTCCGCGGTATGAAAATGACGGAGCGCGCGCGCCTCATTCTCTCTCCTGTGGAGCGCCCGGACCGCTGCCGTGAAATGAGAGCGGCGACGTTCCTTCCGCTCAAACTAATTATCTCCCCGCTGCTTCGCATCCACACATGGTTCCCTTTAGCGGGAGATGGGTAATTTTTCCTTCTCAATGGACCCTAGTAGCACCAAATGTTGCCACAACTTTGAAACAGCTTTCTGGATGTTGCGGCAACGTTGTGTCAACATTTGGTGCCACTAGGGGATGTATTGATCCTACCCCACCCCCCCTCCAAAAGCTTTCTGCACCTAACGTGTTATTGCACTGTCTCCAAGAGTTCGCAAGGCTGCTCCAAGAAATCTTCGCAAGGTTCCTGCATCTCATCTGATTTTGCACGGCCTCCGTCATCGGGCCACCTTTAAACAAGCGCCGATTTCATGTGAGGATGCCATCATGCTACGTCACGTCACGTGAAGTCAAAGTGAAGTCATGGAGACGTTACAAATCTTCACGTCTTTTTACGTCACGATGACATCATGGGGTGACATTCTCACTTGATTCTTTACATCATACATTCTTACGGCCGACGTCCACTGGACGATGGTCGATGTCGACGGTCAATTTTTGCGTTTGGTGAGGCATCTAAGGAATTCGCCTTAGTAAGACGACCCTGAGAAAAGGCTGACTAATAACTGCTGAAGAAAGCCTGAACGAAAGACGGCTTGCCTTTGGGTATGTGTAAAGGGATGAACCACATCCGGAAGGTTGCATAGGTTATGCAAATTTCTAAATTGACGAATTCATATGGAAGCACCGTTATTCTTCTCCCCAGCCAGTAATTTGGCTGATTTCCCGAACGAAAAATACTTTGCTCTTCAAACTAAATGGATGGTTCCAGTGGAAGCCCAGTAAGTGCATCCATATCAGTCACCCAACAATGGCGGTAATGGCAGTCATGGGTTATCATGCTGTAACAACGCGGTTGTTCGAGCTTGCACAACACGTGACGTAAGATTGATTCGCTTGGCCCCATGATGATGTGGAATAAAGGACGTTCCACAAAAGTTCTACTGACTGAGTTCGAGACTTCGTAGCACTTTTAGCGCCCCAAAGCTAAATTAGACTATGAGAGATGTCCTATCGTGAAGGCTGTTAATTAACTGTGAGCACTCGGAAATATCTGACGTGTGCCGGAAGTGGTGCTCATGATTTTTTCTACCTTACTCCGCATCAAAGTATAGCTGTCATAGCCGGTAATGAAACTTACAATCTTATGCTGAGTGGCAGAGCATCGCATTTACTGAGCCGCATAATCTTTAAGTACTATCGTTGCCATTATACTATACAAGGTAGAATAGAGATACACATAAACTTTACCACTGGTGGCAGGTCCCTCCATTTACTAGTACGAATGCAGGGTTCCAAGGCAAAACGCGCATATTTAACAGAGCACAGCACATAAAAGCCTTATTCATTCACTGCATTACTTCTTCGAGACGCTGGGAGGAACTCTTGAAGCAACGTCTATAATGAGTTCTTTCTTCACTGTAAAACGCAAAGATTTTAGAACGCAAAAACCAACAATGTAAGAGTGGGTATTTGAATGAAAATACATGCGTCAATTCAAATCCCATGAATGCGTTTTTTTTCCTTCGACCAAGCCTTCCCTGTCTAGTCCTTATGCGAGACATTGCCAGATCATATTCCATGGGTTAATCTCATCGCCATTTCACCATAACCCAAATTTTAAGCTGCCCGATACAAGAATTGATGCTTATATGTTTTTCAAGGAGTTTTCGGTGGAAACTTAACCCCGCTATTTTGATACACGAATTCAAGAAACTTCAGGATAAGGGAATAAAACAGCACCTGAAGTAACAGTCTTTACCTCTGTTACTGATATTTTTCATTAACACCACTTTTTATTCACTGCTCAAGAGCCAGGACTGGTTCCTACAACTCCAGGCAGTCCAGAAGGCCCACGACGCGGCGGTGAGGCTTGGCCTTCCCGTCCCGACGTGGGAGCGGCCCACGGTCCTCCCTCAATGAAAACTGGGGGATGACTTCTTCAGGACTTTAATAAAGTTTGGCACCTACCTACCTATCACTCGAACACTCGAATGTTTTCTTGTTTTCTTTTATGCGCTGGATAATCTTTAAGCCTGAAAACTTTTCGTCAGTTTATGCTCAGTGTTTAAATCCCCCCCAGTCGATGTTTGCCTCTTACGGGAGCCATAGAACAGAACGACAGAATTCTGCTTCCGGCTTACGGGAACGAGAGCTGTGCCGCGGAAAAACTGCGAATTTAAGCTGCTTTAGGCTCTCCGGCAGATGCCAGGACGCAATCGCCTTTGGATTCGAACGCAAACAAAATGCAAGCGGGACGTACACTCGGGAAGAGTGCATCCGGGACTAGGCAGATCCAATTCTCCAGAGAGCAGGACTTGAAGCGAACTCCCTAAAAAACGTCGTGGCAGACCTCGAAATGGCGCTTACGGTGCACGCAGCGGTTGAGACAACAAAGAAGGCAACGCGGTAAGTATAGGGACCTAATAACAGCGAGGCATCCCTTTTGAGTTCAGGCAAAGAAGCTTCAGAAATGATGGCAGGTCTGCGCAAAGGTGAGTGCTCGGAGAGACGAATGCAATCCTACCAGCTAGGGTATCCATCGCATGGGATCGAAGTGGGCACCGGTGCGAGGCAAGCGAATGGGTTTGCGTTTCGAAGCAATAACAGATCAGGAAGGAAGGATGAACGTTGAAGAACCAAAGGAGTGTGTAAGTATGTTGTGCCTACCACACGACACGGTTGGGCCGCAGTTTGTTTTTACAGAGATTGCAAAGCTCATTGCGAATCTCGAAGTGCTGCTTGATCTGTCCCCTGAGTTATTGTTAGAGTTCTTGGTTCAGTAACAAGACAATAGATGTTCCTCTAATGTGGGCGTCTCGGCATTCGAGAGAGCAAGGCACTGTCGTGGTTTAGGAAGATTTTTCTCAAAGCGGATAAAGATATGAAGGGACCCTTGATTTTCGCTCACTTGAATCCGGTGCGAAAGCGCAGAAAGAAAAACAAAAGATGGAATGTCACGGCAGCCTGTTGCAATGTGGCCACCCGTATCGATTCAATATCGGCACTGTGGCCGAAGAAAGCTGGAACATTATGGACCGAAGGTTCCGCGTACAAGGCAATTTTTGTGAGCTCCGGTGTTAAATGAATACTAAACCTTAGCTGAGTGAACTGGAAGTTAAGAGTAAATGTTTGCTTTAACTTTGTTAATCATTTTCAAGCGCTATAGTTATGGTCCCTTTCAAGGAACCTTATAGCACACGTTTGGGGGCTAGTTGGTGCATTATTTCAATAAGGAAGGATTGCGCAAAAAACACAGCACAACAGAGAAAGAGACAACGACACCGGCGCACCTCGTTGTCTCTTTCTCTGTTGTGCTGTGTTTTTTGCGCAATCCTTCCTTATTGAAACAAGGAACCTTAATTAGGAATAACGTATTTGCTCTTAATTCACAATTCATGGCCGCTAATGCGGTTATAGTGTCAGCCCTAGCCGTACTGTCGAACTTGTCACCGTACTGCCATTGGGTGTTGTCGCCAAATTTTGAGGCTACAAAAAAACCTGTTGTAGGCTTCCTCTGTAAAGAAGGAGGGCACTCAGTCTTAAGTTTTGGACAGAGCGAACGTTTAGAATATATTTTAATCCGCTTCCAAAGTGTGCCTAAATGCTCATTCTCGCGATCGAGACCCATCGCTAGTACGACTAGAGCTGTGCGCCGCCGCGCCGCGCCGCCGCCGCCGCCTGTTTTTGCTCACGCCGCTCGCGCCGCCGCCGAAGTCCCGAGATTGACCACGCCGCCGCCGCCGCCGCGCAATAATTGCGGCGCGCCGCCGTTTGTCTTTTATTTTTTTTACCCGAATGGGGAATCTGGGCATAAAATACATCATTTCACCGGGGGAGCTCTTCTCGATGAGTCCATGTAATGGACTCTCCATTTCAGCCGCCGCTGATTGGCGTGAGCTCAGCCAGCAGCGCATCATTTCTTTACGGCTCTTCCTCTTCAACGTCATTTTGAGGTCACGAAGTTTTCACAACTGTCGATTCAAATTAGAGGAACGGAATGCGCTTAAAGGAGTACTGACACGAATTTTAAATATTTTCAGGTTGTTGCTCTAAATAAAAACGCGGGTGTCGATAACCCCAAAAAGAGTGTCGAGGCACTTGGGAATTCATTCAATATATTATTGCGATAGCAATTATATGGACAGTCTCGACGGGTTTTTGCCGTCGCCGTCATTTCGCCTATAAAGTCCAAATTGATAGATTCCCCAGCGCATCGTACGTTCTACCCGCAAGTAACAGCGCGAGAGCGGGGGCGACAAACGCGGCTGAAGCGGACATCAAACGAGCCGGCCCATCTCCGTCGCTCCGAGGCATATGCGATAAGATCCCCTGCCTATTCGACCAGCCGGGGAATGCTCAAGAAGAGAGGATACGCCCCGCGCGTCTTTAACAAGCGCGGAAAGACACGAGGGGGGGGGGGGGGGTCCCTCATGCAGCTACTGCGACCTTTGGTTTTACGAGCACGGTCGTCGCTGGCGCACGCGTTTCTCGCAATCTCAGCAGCCGATAGCGGGAGGCTGGCTCCTACGTGCTCCGCTCTCAACGCGAGGAAATTGTGCCCTGGAGCGACCGTATGCTCTTAAACCAGCATTTTGTAGAGTGCGTGAGGTCGGATCCAAGAGTTAGCTGCCAGCCTCACTTCGAATAAGATTAGAATGTGTTGCTATAGCATTCATTGGTTCATACTTGCGGTGAAACTGTGACTTTTTTTAATACCGCAACCTTAAAACAGCCATTTCCGGTTTCGGTATCAAGAGGGTGGCTTCGCAGTGACGTGTCAAGAGAGGTCTGACGTCACGGGGAGACGGCAACTCGCGACATACTAGCAATAGCTGCCTGTTTGCTGTCAGCCGCACGTGTTTCACGTAAACAACGATGAGGTAATTGTCGTCCAGAGACCCTGACAGTGATTTCTGCGATTTAGGCTGCATGCAGGACGCAAATTTCACAAACTCAGTGAACTGTGTTGACTTGTCGTGATAATGTTCATTGCAGTAGGGCTGGCTTGTAGATGCTGATCGACGAACCTAAAAATCAAAGTAAAATATTTTGTACGTGCTGTCTGGCTCGGGTGAGTGGAGAGCGGTGACAGTGCACAGCATGGAAACGAAAGATGTCCCTTTTGGGGTGCCTCACAATCGTGTCAGTACTCCTTTAAACTACAGAGGGGAAAAATAGGAGAGAGAGCGCCGAGCATCTATAAGCCAACCTCTTCTGAAGCCCCTACATCCTAGGGCTCATGTTGCAATTCCCACCATGGTCTTGTTTCTTTTCCTTTTTCTAGGCGAGTTCATGAGGGAAAATAAATCACGAGTGCGCGCGCCTAGCGTCCATAAAACAACCTCCTCCGACGCCGCTCCCCCCCTTGTGCTCTATGCTCTGGTCACAGTTCTCAGCATGCTCGTGTTTTTTTTTTTTCTTTTTTTTTTTTTTTTTTTTTTTTTTGTGGCTGGAGAAGTTATTCTCGACGTGTCCCCCCTAGTGGACTGCCGGTTTTGGCTGCAATAGACTGGCTGGAGCTCGACGACCAGCGCGCCGTCTGTGTCCGGTTCTTCTTCCGCAACGTCATTTTAATGTCACTAAGCTTTCACAACTCTCGACACTAATGAGATGGACGAAATGCGAACGCAACGAACGCAGCGCCCAGACATCCGTTTTTGTGCGTACATCTCGGCGGCTGTGCATAAATTCTGATAGCGTTAAGCCAGGGGTCGGCAACCTTTCCATTCGGATGGCCAGGTTGCTTGAAGCCGACAAAGCGGGAGGCCGCATGACAAATCAGGGTAAGGGGGAGGAGGCTTTGCAGGTGAACAGCAAAGATGGGGTGAATTGAGAACAATGTGCAAAACTAGGTTAGAAATCATGTTTATTTTCAGTGCGCATGTCACAAGGTCTAAATTTACAAACATGGCTTACAAGCGAAAATCTCATTTTAGGTCAAACCTACCATGTCGGCCTTCAGATAGGAAGTCTAGTAGCACACGTTTAGGGGCTAGCTGGTGCATTCTTTCAGAAACTGAGGATTACGCAAAAAACACAGCACACGAAAGACAGAGACGATGACACCTGCGCAATGCCGTCGACACTTGCGCAGGTGTCGTCATCTCTGTATTTCGGGTGCTGCGTTATTTGCGCAATACTCAGTTTATGAAAGATAGGAAGTGATAAAAGAAGGTGCGGGGGGTAGTTGACGTAGTGCCGGGGTCCGTAATACTGCCCCACGGGCCGCATCTGACCCGCGCACCGCAGGTTGCCGACCCCAGACGTAAGCCATCGAATTAGGTTTAAGGCGTCCGCCTGTCTAACCTACTTGTGAAGGTCAGTATGCATTCCCTGCGTCGTTCTCAAATATCTCGAACACATTCATATGCAAGTTCAGACTTGACTAGTTCCTGTTTCTGCAAATTTCTTACGCTGGTAATGTGCTGGCGTGTTCGGTTCATCAACGTGGTCATGAGCAAGCATCACGGCTCACCGCTTTTTTGAGTAACTGAATGCGCTTTGCCGAAATGGACTGTGGACATCTTCTATAGATGCCCACATCGACAATAGTTTCGCGGAAGTTGTAATCTTTCTCTCCTCCAGAAGTATCAAGAGTATTGCCTGACCTGAATGCTGCAGGTCTTCCAGCTTTAAAGGGCTACAAGCCAACTCGCTGGATAGCATAACTTGTGGAGTCTTCAATGAACTACATTGTGCATAGATAAGTGAAATAGATAAGTTAATGCACTTTTTTTCCCTTCATTTTACTCGAGTAGTAAGTCTATAAATAAATAGAGAAGTAAAGGCAATGAAAAACTTAGAGTAACCGATAGCTGAGATAGGTGGTAGGAATTTATGTTAAAACGACACGACGTGAAAACAGACACAAGAGTTGTAGTCAAGAGAACCAGTTATCTTTCACGTAGACCATCACGCGCAACTGAGTGATAGGTATCGCCTTTTGCCTGGGAATGCCCAGATAAGTATTTTAAGTGCTGAGCACTTTAGGGGCCCGGGGGGCTGTCGTATGCTGTCGTCGTATGCTGTCATCGTACGCTGTAATCGTATGCTGTCGTAGCTTGGCGTAACGCAGGCAAAACCACGAAGAGCATAGCCATCTCATATTAAGCGCGCGATCGCGCCAAGGAGAACTCTTCTTCCTCTTGTTTTTCGAGCGCCTTGATGATATTTCGAGCGCCTTGATGCACTTTAGGGGCTCGGATTGTCGTATGTTGTATGATATCGCCGCTTGGCGTAAAACAGGCAAATCCACGTATAACCATAGGAAAAAAAAAGGAAGCAAGCAAAAAACAGAAAGGGAGAGAAAGAAAGAAAATAGGAAGAAGATTAGAAACAGCAAGAAAGAGAAAAATCTAGATAAAGAGAGAGGAAGAAATCAATAGAAATAAAGAGAAAAAAAGACAAAAAAGACGGAAACACAGAAAAAGAAAGAGCGGAGGAAACAAAATGAAAACAAAAGAGAAACAAAGAAGGCTGCCCAGCTCTGCACTACCTTCAGGTTTGGCACCACTAGTACGAAGGTGCCCTAATTTTCTCTTTTTTTTTTTTTGTCTACCATCTTTTCCGCCGCTGTACGATTTTTCAGTTAGCTACGTTTGCGGTGTCTTGACTACTCTCTTGTTTCCGTTCTTGCACACCCCGTCTTTTTAAGGGCCCGAAAACAGCCCCTGAAATTACA
Organism: Rhipicephalus appendiculatus; assembly: GCA_030522465.1. Lineage (NCBI taxonomy): Eukaryota > Metazoa > Arthropoda > Arachnida > Ixodida > Ixodidae > Rhipicephalus > Rhipicephalus appendiculatus. Next base: position 7,606 of record JALIZH010016212.1, on the reverse strand, counting down.
AAATCGAGCGCATTATTCTCTTTTCGCGTTTCTCGTTTTTTTGGAGCTCTTCATGACGCCAGAACGGTGAATCACGTGACATGATTAGGGCCCATACTTTCGATTGGTACGTATACGAGAAATATCTGTTGTGAATTGTCTCCTACCCTGTTTTGCATTGTATTCGCGCAGCCGTTCTTCCTCACCTCGCATGATTATCGTGCGCGATAAACTGATTTCGCTCCATTTTGTGAGTTTCCGATTGCGCAAGCCGAAATAACAGCCTGTAGCCGACTAGCTCGAAATATCGATAGGCTCAACGCTTAGCGCTAACATTGTGCACGTGCTTTCTGAGGAATAAGTGTCGAGAAGATATCGCCTGTAAGAACTCTAGTGAAAGTGAGAACGAAACCAACGGAACCGGCGCCGGATTATTTGATTCGTCCAACGCACGAACTCTTTACAGCGAAGACGATGCAGCTCTCCAGAGAAAAAGGCCAGCCCGCATCCACGGTTTTTGTATATTTTTTTTCATGCGATAACGATTGTATGGACACTGTGTGCAGGTTTTTGTCGTCGCCGTCATGTTCCGGTGTAAAGCCCAAATCAATTACTTTTGTGCGCGCATCGTATGCTGTACTCGGGAGCAAAAGTTCGCGAGCGCTAGCAAGCAACACGGCTGAAGCATAGATGAAACAAGCTGCCCATCTACGTCGCACGGAGGGCGCAGGCGATAGCAGGGCGCCTGCGATAACATCACTCCGCGTGCGAGGCCTGCCGTCGACTGCTCCTCAACCAGAATGCAAACGCCTTGTCCGTCTTTCGCTGGGCGAAGGAATATGAAGGGAAACCGGGCTGGAGGGACTGCGTGGCTGGAGCCGCCATTGTGAACTTTGACAATAAGGGCGCGGTCGTATCATCAAACGGCTCGTATACCCTTCTACTTTCGTGCTACTGATACGAAAAACTGCACGAAAACCGCTTCTTTCCCGGAGGCGGCCGCATTCGCTTACACCAGCGTAAGCGAATGCGGATCCGGATGGCGGATCCGGATCCGCATGAAAAAGAGCGGATCCGGATGAAAAAGGCGGATCCGGATGAAGAAGAGTTAGCCGCTATCCTTAGTTCTTTATAACATTACGACATGTTGTTATCGCATTCACTGCTTCGCCCTTTCGGGGAAACAGATTTTTTTTTCAAAGGGCAAATTTTTTTCAAGGGACAAATTTCCCGCCCCACCAAGTCTTGAATATCGAATCTACCCACCCCCCTCCCCGCGCGCGCCGCGCCGCCGCCGGTCCGATGAAACCCGCGCCGGTGTCGCGCCGCCGCCGGAGGTGGAAACACCGGCGCGCCGCCGCCGGCAATTTTGGGACCGGCGCACAGCTCTAGTCGATACTCCCTATGACATAATAATGATTCTGGGTCTTCACGGTTTATGGAAAACGAGAATGCAAGTGCGCAACGCCGATGTTCACGTGAAATCGTCTAGAGAAAACTTTCTAGAAAGTGTACTTCAAGTTAGGGAGCTTCTTAGAGCCCAGCCTGACCCACCAGACTGGGTCACTACTCTTGATGTACTGATAAATATGAGAGCTTTCTAGGCATGGTTCAGTGGGTGAATTACTGATGTACATTTGTTTGTACGTTGATCTTTCTGTTCTATGTTTAATAAGGTAATAAAGAAAAAAAAAGAGGCATGGCTGTGTGGCAGAACGCCTGCTTGCCACGCAGACGACCCGGGTTCGATCCTCACTCGGACCCGAAAATTTTTATTATTTATTTTATTTGCATCTTTCTGAATTTTTCGGTCACGGACAAGATGATGATTTTTCGGTCACGGACAAGATGATGATTTTTCGCTCACAACCAACGACGCCGACGCCGACACCGACGCCGACGCCGACGCCGGAATTTCTGCGAAACGAGCTCTTTAACGCTATCGCGTTAATACTCATCATTTGGTGGCAAGTCTACCAATATTCAGTTGGAAAGTTTATCGAGGTGCACTTTGAACAGTTCATTACAGGTTTTGTAGACAGCGTTCGTGAACTCCCTATAAGTGCGACAGCTCTGATAACAAGCCCAATTTTAATTTTCTATGGGTACGCTTTCCGTTCACCTTCGGTCACATTGCGTTGTATGAAATTTACTGGCACCGTAGGCCATTCGCTTGGCACACATGTTCTTCAGGCTTAGTGCGACAGAAGGTCAATGCCTCAACATTTGAATGTGCGGTTCGTGCGCGCAGTTGCTGTGATGTGATGGAAAGTTCGGTTTTTTTTATTTTATTGATCAGAGAGCAGCCAATTTTCATCTGTCGGGGCCCAAATGTTATTGATTCAGTCAATGTCAGGACGCAAATGCGAATATGTCAGGACATTATGGCTTCGCTTGAGTGGGCTTTGTGTGCTCGTGCATGATATGCCAGATCTCGTTACTTCCCGAAAATATAAAGCGCGAGCATTGACCTGGCGACCCGGGCGTGATATTATTTGAAAGATCGCAAAAGCCAACAATATTTGACACTCCTACCTCATGACCATTGGAAATAAATTTCGGCTGTACCACTGATAATTTTCTACCAATTATAATGAATATTTCATTATTTCAGTTTCCATGCTTGCGTATTAAAATCAACAACTATCGACAGAATATTTGCTATTCATGTGGCAGTAGGAACACCTGCCGCTTTTAAATTCGAAGACAAACATTAAGCACAAAATGGCGGCTTCAAGGAAAAGGAAATTGCTGAACAGGTAATGTCAGTGATTATGTCACTGCATCCTAGGTTCCGACAGGTGGACTAATCTTCGCCAGAAACGCTACCTTCCTTAGCTACCTTTTATATCTGTTTGCGGACAAGTTTGCTTTTCGTTCTTGTCCTCCACTTGTTGAATTGGATGAAAGTAAGAAACCTTTACATCAAAGCGCTAATGAAAGGCGAATGGCGCCTAGCAGAAGAGGAGTCCCAAGGTCGAAACTTTAGCTCTGAAGAAATTAGCTGTTCAACATTTTATCACCACTGTCAGGTCTTAGTTAATGCGGACTATCTTTATGAAGGAAAACAGCGTATATTAAAAAATGCTAAAAAAGTGTAAGTCTATTGCGAGCAGCTCGACGCGTATGAAAAATCTTTCGCAATTATATTTCTAGAACGTAATTTTATTCCAATCTCCTAATGTGTATACTGCAAGAGAGGAATGTACTGTCTTAAAGAATGAGTATTCCCTAAATAACGTCACATACTAGAAGTAATCTACGGCGGACCCACAGCCCCCCATAGTCCTTCATAAAGAAAGCGACGGAATCCAAATAAAGAAGGGCGCAAGGCCGGGAGCCACGATCTCTCCAAAGCTATTCACCGCGTGTTTACAGGAGGTTTTCAGGGCCCTAGATTGGAAAGAGTTAGGGATAAGAGTTAATGGAGAGTATCTCAGTAACCTGCGATTCGCTGATGACATTGCATTGATGAGTAACGCGGGAGACGAATTACAGCTTATGATTTTATTGAACTGGATACGGAAAGCCGAAGAGTACGCCTAAAAATTAATATCCATAAAACTAAAGTAATGGGGAAAAATCTTGGCCGAGAAAGGAAGGCCACACTAATAATAATTTTTGTTAGGGTCTTGCGTCCCAAAATGACGATGCGATCATGAGGGACGCCATAATGAAGGCCTCCGGAAACTTTTACCATCTGGCATCATTTAACGTGTACCTAAATCTGAGTACATGGGCATTTCGCCTCAATCAAAATGCGGCCGCCGCGGCCTGGATTCGATCCCGCGACCTTCGCCTCAGCAGTCGAGCACAATAACCGCTAATGCCCCGCGGCGGGTAAGAGAAAGAAAGAAAGAAAGAAAGAAAGAAAGAAAGAAAGAAAGAAAGAAAGAAAGAAAGAAAGAAAGAAAGAAAGAAAGAAAGAAAGAAAGAAAGAAAGAAAGAAAGAAAGAAAGAAAGAAACAACGCTTTGCGATAGGTGGCGAGACACTGGAAATTGTAAAGGAGTACGTCTACTTAGGACAGGTAGTAGCCGCGGAGCCGAACCATGAAAGTGAAATAACTAGAAGAATAAGGATGGGATGGAGCACATTCGGCAAGCATTCTCAAATCATGAATGGTAGTCTGCCACTATCCCTCAAGAGGACGCTATATAACAGCTGCATCTTACCGGTACTTACCTGCGGAGCAGAAACCTGGAGTCTTACAAAGAGGGTTCAACTTAAATTGAGGACGACGCAGAGAGCGATGGAAAGCAAAATGATAGATGTATCCTTAAGAGAGAGGAAGAGAGCAGAGTGGGTCAGGGAACAAACGGGGGTTAAGGATATCACAGTTGAAATCAAGAAGAAGAAATGGACATGTGGCGGACAGTTAGAACGTCGGCAGGATAGCCGCTGGTCATTAAAGGTAACTGAATGGACTGCAAGAGAAGGCAAACGCGTGAGGGGGAGACATAAAATTAGGCGGGAAGATGAGATTGAGAAGTTTACGGGTATAACGTGGCAGCAGAAAGCACTGGAGCGGGTTGAATGGCAGAACATGGGAGAGGTCTTTGCCCTGCAATGGGCGTAGTCAGGATGACGATGACTAAGAGTGTAGTGCTGAGATATAACTTCATAATAGAGACCATGTGGGTAGCCGCATTTCTACCAGTATGTGTGCACATAAGTTCTTCCGCAGAAGTATTTTGTGTTCATTATCAACCCCTGTCACTTTGAAAACAGTTCATAATTTCAATACCAAATCGACATGACTTGAACGTTTCATGGCCAACTTTCTAAAGCATTTGACACGGAAAATCCTCGTCCGCCGAGCTGTGAAGTTGTATTTGATGTTGAATTCAAAACCCTGAAATAAATTTTCACAACAGATACATTCAAATAATAGGAACAAAAGAAGGCACCTAGTTTTGATCAGTCTGACAATAATATCCGCCTTTAAGCAGACGCCCCAAGGGCAGGTCTATTGTTTTCAGAAAACAAGGCTGCATTATCTTCTCGCGGGTAGGCATGCGAGCGTCGTTCTCGGCAACGCGGAATCGCCGGAAATCGACACGGGCCAGACTGGTACGCCGCAGGGCTCCGTCGTGTCGCCCATGTTGTTTAACCTCATCCTTTTTGGGCTTCCCGAAAAACTAGCTACAATAGACGGGCTGCATCACAGCCCCCCACACGCACGACATCACCCTCTGGGTCACCGGAGGAGGATGCGACGGCCTCGTAGAACGAGCGCTTCAGATGGGCGTGGACGCAGTGCAGGAGTTCTTGCGAGGTAAGGGCCTCGAGTGTTCGGCGGCGAAGGCCGAGCTATTACTCTACAGACCCGCGAGCAGGGTCCGCAAAACCGTCCTTCCCGGGGAGGGAGGAGATCAAAAATTAGAGTAGTAACGGTGGACGGCGTTCTCATACCGAACCTATAGAGCTCATAAGGATATTGGGACTACACCTGCAGGCCGACGGTCACAACGTCGAGATGGTACGAAGAGTTAGACGTTCAGTAGACGACACAATTCGACTACTCCGCCGCATAACGAATAGACGCAGCGGTACGCGGGAAAGCCGTGCGATCCGGCTCGTACAGGCGTACGGGATCAGTCGCATAACGTTCGTAGCCCCTTATCTAAAATGGCTGGCGTCCGAATGAAAACAAGGTCGATTGCATGACGCGCGAGGGCAGTCGCGCGTTCCAGAGGGCAGTCGGTGTTCCTGTCAACGCGAGCACGGACACGTTCTTCGAGCTGGCTAAAGCTATTTACTCTGGCGCGAAGCTAAACATCTCCCGCTAAAGGGAACCATGTGTGGATGCGAAGTAGCGGGGAGACGATTAGTTTGAGCGGGAGATTGTGTAATTTTATTGAGACGATGGATGAGAATGTATAAGACGGAGAATGTGATGGTTGCGTGTTTATTTAGGGAAGGTATGCGATTCCTAGCATCGATGCACGAAGCGCTTTGAAGACGATGACCTTGTGATCGGTGTAGTGTAGCGTCAAGGGTTGCTTTCCAAGAGTTTTCATTGTGAAGCGAAGATGAGGTCTGTGCACATTCCCCTTATGGTGGTCGGTTGTATGTGGTCGTAGGAAATCCATTTGCAACGAGTACACGCCTAGCCTATCTCCCCTAAACACGTACATGTATCTCCCCCTAAACACGTACATCTCCCGCTAAAGGGTAATATTGAAAAAAAAAAAAACATCAGAATTTTGTTTTTTCTTGTTTCCAATGAAAAGGCCTTCCTTAACAACAATCAGCGCCCCACATTTCTTTTTTCACGGTTTGATTGATCCGAAAGGACCACATTTTCGAGAACAACTCACGAGCCGACAAGCCTCCGTTTCTCAGGCCCTGCAGAACCTCAGCTTTCTGCCTGAAGTGAATTAAAAAAAATTAAACTGACCATTTCTCTGACCTTAGCAGGTGTTTAAAATGTATTCCCACTACTCAAATGCGCATGGTGCTGTTGTTGGAACACGCGTGGCATTTCCCGAGTCTATTTCCCTTGTGTGTCTGCAACGCGCATGAAGACCTCTTTCTGTGCATAAATTATGAGTATAGGTGCGGCGTTGTTGGTTTTCTTACGGAGGCAAAATGTATTTTTAGTTTTGATGTATTAAGAAACTGTTTAGAAAGCGCAATGTGATTCTCAATCGACAGGCTTCGTCTACTAACACAAACGAGACCTCGAGCACCCATGTGTGCACATCAACAAGTCAGCTTCGACCTTCATTCCGCGTCGCTGCAAGAACAAAATTTTTCCTTCAGCGTTAAAGGCTACACTTTGATTGACGTGGGGCTTCTACAAACCCTGATTACGAGTAACCGTCTCTCCATAGGTTTCGGAGGAACCGTGCGCTCGTAGAAAACAGAATGGATTGTGTTCTACAAACCCTGATTACGAGTAACCGTCTCTCCATAGGTTTCGGAGGAACCGTGCGCTCGTAGAAAACAGAATGGATTGTGTTCTTTGGAATGTAAACCCTAAGAACTGCCATCTTTGAAAACGGTCTATCTTTCAAAAAGGTCTGCATGGGCCGACAACGTATCACCAAGGAGGAAAACAGGGACACGGTTGGGTAAGATCGACCTTCATCGTAGGTATTTGGCCGATATGGAGGCAGAAGTTGTGATAAAGCAAGCCAGGGAACATACAAAACAAGAGCAGAAGCGAAAAGCTGATTAGTGCGATGACTATCTGGCGGGTTGCTAATAATGAAATTGTTCAGTACATCTTCTTTTTCAGAAAATAATAAATAAACGTGTTTTTCCTTTAACTCTCAATGTCTCGAAATCAGTTTACCGTTACAATTGCCCCATTATCAAAAGAAATTGAAAAAAAACAAAAATACAAAATGCTGCTGAGCTTTCTCCAGAATAAACCAAATATCAATACAAAGCCACTTAACTAGAATGTTGTATGTATGCGGGATCGCTTTCATTTTTTCGAAAGCTTTATTTCAACATTAAAGGAGGAAAATTAATCACCTTGCTAAAACAAATGCAGAAAAGTCAGAACTAAAAAAAAAACACTGTGGTTATCACCGTTAAAAGAAGAGATGCGTGCAAATAGAATGAAACAAGCCCGAAGCTCTTGTAAGATGGAAGCCATAAAATACAAGGGAGGT
>JALIZH010016211.1:0-42757 GCA_030522465.1 Rhipicephalus appendiculatus | reverse complement strand
TTTCAAGTTATAAACCAGTTACGTTATCAATACTGTGCGGCGCGGCGTGTGACTGTGCGTTGGTGCTCTCCCCTCTCTCTCGATGTTTAAAATACCCCATCCCTTTCCCCAGTGTAGGGTTGTATAGCGCTCCTTCTAGACTAACTGACATATTTGCCTTTCCTTTCTCACCTGTTTCCTTCTTTTCAATAGAGGATCAGTGGGGAATTTCGGTATTTGTCCAATGGCTGTGGCACATACCCGTGCGTGATGACGAGGGCTTTTGCGGTCATCTGTTTTACCTGGAGCTTAAACAGCAGACTGTTGTAAACTGGAAAGTAAATGGCCATGCTCATTTCCTTTTCAGATTTTTTTTTTCAGACGGCAAGTAATGAAAGTCAAAACGCGTGACGCGACGTTAACAATTATCCTTGTTAAAACAAAGAACAAAAACAGGTCCGCCTGTAGGATGTTCGGCAAGTCTATCTGACGCGTTGGCGCTTCTTGATAAAACGTCTACAGCTCATTGTGTTCCCGTCTGCCACTTCGCACTTTCATTTAACATGGAAGTGGCAGAGCAAAATCACTTGGGCATTGAGTGGATTATTACTAGCGTGACTCCCCTTACACAGCTGTAGGTGTTAGGTTCACCGTGGGCTTGTGAATGGAGCTGTCACTGGATATGTGACTGAGTCGCAGTTGCTTTAATATGAGTGTGCGCAAGTGGAAAATCATGTGGTTGATTCTTTCAATACATCTAGGAGTGCCATTTAGAAAGTTGAGGATCACGGCTCAACGCTCTTTGATCCTTGAAACAGTACTTCGCGTGATGAAAGCACTATCGGTATACTAATTAAGCAATAATTTCGTTTTCAGCATGTGCTAAGGATGTTCCAGTAAAGTACCATGGATGGTGAGTGTCTTGTGTATCACCTGTGCTAGTGGGTTCTTACTGATGAATGAATGAGAGCAATTGACGCAAGTTATCGTATCCAGGAACGCATGGCTTGAAATGAATGCTTTTTTAAGATGGGTGATCAATTTTCTAACTGCGGTAGGAATGGAGGGAATTAGTTAAATGTTTTCCGTCCCGTAATTGAACGGAACAGTGGAGCATGTTTTAGGCAGCAGAGATCTGACATCCACTAAAGCCAGAGGTATTGATGGTTTATTTTTCTGCCTAGTTCTGATGAAATTTCAGCGGATATATTTCCATCATTGCCACTGCGCTAGCCTAAAGAGGATGTATGGCAATTTTTCTCTGCTACGCACTGCATAGCCCATGAAACCGAAGATTGTTTATGTATCTGCGGGAAAATAATTTGTTTTTCGAAAATTTTTATCTAGATCTTGTGATTAGACTCCGGATTTCATGAAAATTCTTATTTTGTTCCTTGCGCTCGTATCACGCCACGTCGATGTGAAAGCATCACTTATGGGTTAAGAAGAGATTTTCTGGTGTTTTTTATTCCGCTTATAAATGCCTATCTTTGGCCCATGTACCTAAATGCCTATAAGTGCCTATAAATGCCTATTTTCAAAATCGGTGCCTCAATAAACACCATTTAGCTTCAAAATTCGCTTTATAGTGTAGTTTGAGACCATTGTTCCTGCTTCCGGGAAAGATTGACTGCGCATATATTTATGGCGTTCAACCTAGTCCTGCAGTTCAACCAACTTCCCAAAAGAACCTCTAGCAGGAGTGCAATGCGACGTGCCAGCCACCATACGCCGCGCGCTTACATGACGCGAGCTATTGGGGAATGCGAAACATTGAAGAGCCGTCAAATGAAAGGAGAGTGGGAATCGAAATAAACAAAAATTGATATGCACGTGCTTTCATTGTTCGTAATTTAATTTTTGAGGTGTTCACGACAGGGTAAAAACTGACTGTACGCTAATACACCCGGCCAACACGAGAATTGCTTCTCTTCTGGTGTTTTAGCGGTCTAGCTGTCGGCTCCTGCGCTCCCCTTATCAGCGGAAAATAAAGGAACCCAAGTGTGGGTTGAATCGACAGTGGACATTTGGCTCACCATGCTAGAGAATAAAGTGATCGACAGGATTCTACGAACCGTGAGGGAAAAAGGACAATTGCATGGCTATGTTCAACTGTTGACGCCTTTGTGCCATCATAAACAATAACATTTTTTGCTCTCCTTTCATATGTGCGGGTCATGCACTTCATTGTTTTCAAATTATTACTATCTATTAAAAAAAGTTTCGTGCCTACAGTTACGATGTTGCAGGCCTAAAACGTGTATTGCCTGCATATTTTTGGCGCCTAATACATTGGCTTGCCTATATCTGCAACCTAAAACACTGTTGGGCCTGCCAACTTCTGATGCCTGAAAATGACTTTTTACTGCCTAAAAGTTCGGCTTCTACTTATGATTATAACGCCAGGGTAAAAATTTAGTATTATTGAATGCGAAAAAAATAAAAAAGCGCAGAAAAAAGGTCAAGCCTGCGTGGAGCGCGCGGCCCAATCGCATAGTTAACATAACTGTTTCCACTTTTTCAAAACAAACATGCCCACTTGTGGCAATCACTAAAAAGTTGATAATTCAACCTTAGTTCACTGGGCAGCTGACACTGATAAATATCGCATCACTGTGTGTCCCACTGAAAACCAAACTTATCTGCAATAGTGGTATTGAAGTACCTCTCAGTGTTGAATTTTAACAAGGTCATAATGATTAATTTTGAACACCTGCTATATGTCCTTCGCGCGCTCGTTCTGACAACTTTTTCTTAAACCTCTTAGCAGCTACTCCTCATGCATCACTTCAACTGACCTTCTCAAGCAAAGCCGCTGTCTTCACTATGATTTGTCTTTTATTTATTTATTTATTTATTTATTTATTTATTTATTTATTTATTTATTTTTTATTTATTATTTGTTTGTTTGTTTATTTTTCTTGCAAACCACCATTAGGCTATCGCAATTATGTGTCGGCCCGTCGCTCCCAAAGAGCCTTGTAATGTTTCATTTTGGTTTCAAATCTTCACGACATACACATGCGGTTCTTCCTTCAGCTCTCTTGCAGACAAAATAACTAACATATTCGTGAAAGACCATAGTCAATTCTAAGGATAAAACACACTAAAGTAAACCGTGATAGTGTCTTGATTTCTTTCTTGTGGCCGTGTTTGCACGCCCTGTCATTTAGAGTGATCATATTTTTTGCAGGGGTCCACAAATATTAATTCTTCGATTTCTGATAAAATTCGAGTAATAAAGTTCAAGAGTGAACTAATCGAAATTTTTTCGGACATTTTCGAATACTGATAGTATTGCTATTAACTTTTGGGAAAACGTTTTCGTCCCCAACCGGAGATAAAAGAGCGATTTTGTTAAGTATTTTACAAAATCAGAATTGTACTACAAACAGCTCATGTACTGTACAACGCTGACACCATATTGAGGGCCACAATTCTACCAAGAGACCAGAACAAACGCCGGATGGGCACGCTAGTGTACATGAACTTTAGTCTGGGCAAGTTTAAATCTCTTAGTAGTCAGTCTTAGTGCGAGGCACAATGACACATGAGCGACATGATCTTCATTGCAGGTGTGTTATCGTAGATTAATTGAGAGTTAATGTTTGGGATACTTATTTTTAGGGATTTCAATCCCATTTCGTGAGGTGAAATGAACTTCATTTGGTCCTGGAGAACCTACATAAGAACTCCTCATGAGCACTCCACATAAGCAGCAGTGCTTGGTGTTGCTTTGGGGTGATAGTAGTCAATCTGGTTATGCTGCCACACTTTACGCTCACTGATCATACAATTTAAAGTCACTTCTGCGCTTGAAAAACGCTTTGTTATTTATCGTTTGAAATTGTGAGCTGAATATGTCGAACAATAAAGGTGTGTTTCGACTCGACGTGAAGAACCAAACTATCTGAATTGAATATTTGAAGATTCAAAAATTCGCAGTACCCTAATACTTGGAGTTCCTCTTAATGAAGAATGTGCGCCTATTCTGTCGAATGAAACAGCGAGATTCCTGGTCACCTGCACATCCACAATCAGAAGCAGTGCTTCGCATCTCACAAGACAAGCGGAAGACGACTGAACTGCGTCATTTTTTATTATTTTGCCAGCAGTTGCCAAATTCATTTGATTGCCGTACAAACAGGTGAAAATAGTGAATAATAGCTTGAGTCGCAATACATACATAGGTGAAGGGGATATTTGAGAGGACAGGTACCAAATAGCGCAAATTACGCAGTTGGACCAGCGCTGCCAACTGTCAGCCCACTATATACCCACTGGACGAAAAATGCCTCCTCCAACGATATGGAAACCATCCTTTCTGTCTCGGTGGATCCCATTTTCAACTTAGCATCTTTCATCTCTCCAGGATATTATCTGCCACACAACGATGCTGCTCCATTGCTCCGCCCTCCTGATTTGTTCGTGCAGCTTAGTCAAGGCTGAGGCATCACAAGAAGGGATCGGAGCTTTAAAAAAAGTCTTCTGTCTAAAAGATTTGTACAGTTCCGATAAAACCGCAGAGGTTAGGTAGATTTAATGAAAACCAGACAACAAGGATCTGCTGACTGTGGCTACAGATGACATTTTTGAAGAAAATTAAAAATACCCCTTGCTGAAATTTTGCCGGGTTTTCTAATCTTTCTGTTGCTCCAGTGTGAGGGCAGTGGTTTCATTGCAGGTGGGATTATTTGAAAACTACACTCTTTCTACGAATGCACGCACGGTTGTGGCATGTCCGAACGCGTGCTCCTGTGGATATGCGAGATGAAATGAGAGGGCATCAATTAGGATTATTACTGTCTTAAATCTTCAAGACCGCGTATGAGAGACGGTACACCAGGACTGACATTTGCCCGGCCTTCTATCTATTAAATTTTAGGAGCTTGCTCCTTTTGCTGGGGGTTGTCTCTCGTCCCTCCTGCCGTGTACGCTAGTTCTCATTGCTCCCGCTAGAGGCGCTAGATGTGCGATGAAGATGACGCTGCCATCACGGCACAGCACATGAAAGGTCACCACTATACGTCATGACTATGATGATGAAGAATAAGCGCGTTCAAGACCACACATTCTCTTTTTGCCATCACAGCACAGCACATAGAATGTACCAACACTATGCCACAACGATGACGATGACGCTGACGCAGTGCACTTCGCTACCTCTACTCATCATGAACAGCGAAGTAGCCAAGGTAGAAGCACGGATGGCTCACAATGCAGCAGCCGCGCGGGCTCGCCGCCAATACCCTGCGGTGAAAGCTCGCGAGGCGAAGAGAGACGCCAGCGCCGACAGCAAGCACAAGCCACTACCAGCACCGAGACGGCGGCAGCAGCGAGGGCTCGCGATGCCGAAGCTAAACGGGCTCGTCGACAAGCGGACCCCGAGGCGGCACGGGCCCGCGAGGCCGCAGTGAAGCGGGCGCAAAGACAAGCGGACCCCGAGCTGACAGTCACTTCTTCATATGATGATGATTGAGCAGATGTACAGAGCATTCACGGTTTACCGGTTTGAACCTCTGGAGCAAGCTCGTTCACCATCATTCACTTCGTGGATATGCTCTGATTTGTTTGGAATAATATATGACTAGCGCTCTTCGCGCACCCTTGTACTGGAGAAATCGCTTTGTAAGAGCCCAACTTTAATGAATCAAACGTTCGGTTTTACGAATTTACATGCCGAGACAGATGTAGATCCGCGAGTGAATTAACAAGTGAACGATGGTTAAAAGTGCGTGCGGCAGGCCGTGTCATACTGACCATTGAAGGGAATATTGCATACTCCACACTCAAGAAAGGACACATTATTAGAGCAGTCACAGAAAGGGTTTGGATGAATAGATTATATAGAGTATTTGAAATTGAAATGTGTGCTTTCAGCCACGGTGGTTCTCTTATATGTTTCCACGCAATGGAGCGAGCTTTGCCGGATGGTGGACAACCGGTTATGGCTGTCCTATTATTTTTGGAACGCAGAAGAATGCCTAATGCCTTTGGGGCGTCTATATCCTTCTACAACCCCGCGACCCATGACTGGACATTAGAAAAAGAGGCGGAGAAAAGCAATTAAAGCTCAAATCGGATCCAAAACATGTTTTGCAGCTTCCCTCAGAGGCGAACATCTTTGCTAAGGTACTTCCTCCATCAGCTGCATTTTCATATGTAGTGCCTCAGATTCATGACGACGACCACAAGGAAACTGGTATGCTCGGTGCACTCTAGTATACGAACTTAGTTTAGACGTTTAGAAACTATCTTCGCGCAATCGAAATAATTGAAATCATGCGAGTCCTCTATTGTGCTCCTAATACAGTGCTGTGAAAAGGTAGCCTTTGTCATGAGAAGCTTGTTCGCAATGCGAGTAAGTATTTTTTGTCCAGTACACTTCGCAGTGGGATGCGATATGGCGCGTATCGTGATAAACGCGGGACGAAGAAGAAAATTAGTAGTGACCGTCAAGTAACAGCCTTCATGTGCAGTCATAAAAAATGAAACAGTAGCGTGCTGGACATTGTGATAGGGCCAAAAGCAGCATTTTTTTTCAAGCAAGAAACATTTTTTTTTAAGAAAGAGAGCAGAATATGTGTACCAATAAGTGCCCCAAACAAACTCCAGTGTCTTTACGAGGAAAAGACTTCGAATTTTTTTTATCCTACAAAACGCTCGCGCCTAAAATGGATATACAACTTGCGGAAGATTTCTGATAGCCGTTCACTCAGTTGTAGGCTGATATAGCATCTATTTAGAATTTTGCTTATGTTAGGGACTTACTTCAAAATGTTAGGACCAAGTTTTTTCATTCTCTTGTTTCAATTCTTTCTTCTGGTATAGTACTGCTGGCTATCTATGTTAGCCACTCGGTGTATGGCGTCATTGATTATGAAAGGGGGATAGTGTTGCCTTAAAAGTTTGTTACGCAAGAGAAAATTCATTGCAATCGCTGGGCCTGAGAGCATGGGATGCTTGTCTTGCAGTGACGAGAGTGACAACAATCGAAGTAAATGTATTGCTGCCTGTGTGTAGGCTTTTTGTAAATTTTACCAATTATTGAGCCGTATTCTACATTTACGTGCTCTCGAGGAAATTGACTTCAGTCGTTGAGTATGTATACGTGAATGTTACGCCAGGATGAACTTTGTTAAAATATTCTATGAATGTAATTTTGTCCGATTCTGTGTCCGTACCAATAATAAAAATATCGTGCAAGAAGCGTTTTTAAAGAAATGGCTTAGCTTTCTGAGGGGACCGAAATTTTGTTTCAAGATGATTATTAATGAAGCGTTAATCCAATATTCTTAGCTTGCGGGCACTGAAACGACCCTTTTTGATGTTGAGCTGGAGGCCGGTGGAGGTGAGGCAGGTCAACATCTCACGCAAACGAACGAGGCGCGTGTCTTATTGCGATTTATTAATAAAGCACTGACGATTTGTGCAGTCGAAGTAGCGCCGGTCCAACAGGAACGCAGATCACGTGCACAGCGACAGGCGCCCGAGCGTATCGTCTTTCTCCTCTTCACCACAATAAAAATATTAGCGTACTTAGGTTCAATTCTAGTACCCATAGCAGTGCCATTTATTTGAAACTAATGTTGGTTCTCAAACTGGAAGGTATTTAATTGGTTTACGAGCTCTGCAAGACTTTCAATGAGTATTAGACTTGGCGGGTCGTCACATTTTTGCGCACAACAGAACTCCACTAATGTTTCAGTGGCGTCGTTATGAGGAATATTGGTGTACAGGAAGCTACATCAAGAGTCACAAGGACGGTATCATGGGGTAATTTTACATTTTTCATCGTCCGCACAACGTGGTTGGTATCGCGTTGTAGGAAGATTGTGTAGGCGCTATTTTTTATTCAGAGAGTCTATGCAACTTGATATTTATTCGGTGAGAGCACCTTTTCTCGAAATTACTGGTCTGCCGGGTTTCCCTTTATTTATGTAACTGAGGATGCATATAAAGCCGTCCTGGTGAGGTGCGTGCTACAGCAAGTGCCTTAATATGTTTAGGGTCTAGTGGTGTCGGCGGTGGATTTCCGGGACGCCGAAGAGGGGGGGGACAGGGTGCGCGCTTCCGCTGCTGTGCAGGTGGCCTGGGGCTCAGAAGGGTAACGGCCAGATATAAGGAGGTCCCGCAACGGCTTCGGAACTGCAAGTGAAGGATCGCCAAGAACTGGTCGGGGGTGTAGTTCCCAGAAAAGCCGCGAGACCCAGACTACCCTTACGCCAAATAATTCGAGAGCTGTTCACGTGGCCACCATGCGGTGGCCGCTCGAGGGCGTGCGGTTGTGGTACCAAGGCTGGTATGGATGCACCGGGGTGGCCCGCCGAGATCTCTATGAATGGTGGGTGGAGCAATGGTTAAAAGTACTGGAGAGCAATATTGTTAAATAAGTTTGAGCTTCATATCTTACATCTTGCATTTTCGCTTTACCAGTGAAGTGGATAATCCAGCATGATAACGTTTGAACTCGGCAACGTGTATTGGTCGAACTACGTTTGCGGTTATGGTGTGTTTTAAACGGTAAGATAAGGTACGAAGCTTACGTGAAACTTTTGATGGACAATCCCACTTAGGTGTTAAGGATGATCTTAGCTAATCTGCTGAAATAAAGGGCACGTTGCAAAACTATGTTACCACGATCGTATTGAATGTTATGACGATGGGCGTTGTATTGTCGTGTTCGCTCGAGTTTGGCACGATCTAGTCCTCACGAGCAGCAACAATGTCATTTTAAGACGCTGCTGCCCTGCTTCAGCAAAGGTACGGTTATCCGGGTAAGAAGATTGCGAGGGGACTAATGTATAGCTTAACGTTAATGAAAACTCTTTGCCAAAGCTTCGAAAACTCGGTGCATAGTCGGAGGACCTAGTCACAGCGGTACGTGTCGGAAGTGCCATATCTGTTATTTTAACGCTCCATTATGCATGGCCCGTGATGTAAGCCCTGAGCATCGCGAGTGTGGTACTGTGATGTCTTTTGATATTTCATGTCTAAAGCAGAGCATTTCTACACAAATGTAAGGCTCGCCAAGCATTTCGCACTGTCGGTTATTAATTGAGAGAAAACCGAACCACGAGAACACGTCTCGAAGATGATGCCAAATCCTGCGTGAAGTCAGTGCGTGTAAGCGGGTACAGCTCAACCCATTTTGTGAAGTGGTAGGCAACCATTAATAAATATTGGTATCTCCGCAGTGTTCGGGAGTAGGACAGATGATATCAGACGCAATGATTTACCAGGTGCGTTGGCTAAGCACAGGAAGCACCAAGTGGGGTAGAAAACTGGCGGCAGGTTTTACTCGCCGGCAGACTAAGCGACGTCCTGTCTAACGTAAAACGTCCTTCCTCAAGGCTGGCTATGAAGCGGTTCGACATATTCTGCCTTGTTGGCAGAACTATGACCGGTTAAAGCGGGATCGGGAAAATAACGAATGAAGTGACTCCTGAGAATCCTTAAAATAAACACACGAAACAGAAAACTACAGTCACCCTGATTAGCAACCGCGACCCTGATTAGAGGCCGTTGTCAGTCAGGAGATAACAATTGAACTGATAATAATCAAGATATAATAAGCTCTTGAGTCTTATTGTCACTTAGGTGGTTGAGGTTTCACCGACAAAGGCCTTCTTTGCGTTGCTCCTCGAGGAGACGCTTCCTGCTGATGAAGGCAGTTATGGCATATCTGCATCCACGGCAGCGACCACGGAAGGCGTATCCTGGGAGGAGGACAGCTGGGGCAAAGACGCACGAGACAGTGCATCAGAAATCTTGTTCTGAGCACCACTGCGTTGCTTGACGGTAAAACTACTTCGCGCGCGCTAATATTTATCTAGGAAGGCAACCTACGCGTTTTCTAAACGTTGCAACCTAGTGAGAGCCATGTGACCCTGCAGTCTGTACAGGAGGCACCGTCCGAGTACATGTGGATTTTGTAAGTGCAAGTACAATCGCAAAGAAATCGGGTCCACTGTTCGCATAATTCCTTTCGGCTGGCGATAGTGTGGCTTGCAAACGCAACTGACTACAATGTACCCTCGGATTCCTGTAACAAGACAGCTGCCAGATCATTGTTGTAGAGGGCGCGTAGAAAGTAATAACTGACCAGTCGCGCCTGCATTGTAATGTAAGGATTGGTCAGAAATAAAGAGGGGCTCATGGAACGCGGCTGCCATGCCTATGGTGTCTTTTGGGGAGTGCTGCGCTGATGTAGCTTTACAAGGCGTTGCCCCGATTAGCAGGGCAGGATCTCCTGACTAAGATGTCTGATCCCGTGATTTCTGCTGCTCCACTTGACGCCAGCGTTTCCCTTCGCGGTCTGCCGCCGTTTAACTTCGACAACGCAGGTCAGTGGCCGGCATGAACTTAACAGTTCGAAGACTTCCCCTTGGTGTCAGGCCTAGCGCCTGCTGCCAAAGAAACAAAAGTCCGTACCATGCGCAACTGCATGGTTCCTCAAGCTCGTGTTATCTTGTATTCTCTCATGACGGACACGAAAGCTTACAGATCACACGACACAGTCAAGGGAAAGTTCAATTGGTACTCTGTCCACCGGGTAAATGCCGTGTGCGAGTCCAGCCGATTCCACAAATGCAATCAGCCACCGGGCGAGAGTGTAGACGCGTTCTACATGGTGCTAAAGAACCATGGTAAAGAAGTGCCACTGCCCTATTACGGTAGAAAATCGTCTCGTATACGACAATTTCATTGTGGGTCTACTGGATTCCCACCTGTCGGACCCGATCTGCCCCGTCTCGAAGCTAGCTCTTCATGATGCGCGGACTCAGCCCTGTATTGTTCCTGTACTGTAACACTCATTCCTGTATGGACCATTATTCCACATCCATAGCTTGAGACAGCCTGGCTTACATATCTTCCTGTACTCTTTCCATGATTGCACTCTATAAGTGGCATGAGAGAGAATTTTGGAATTCAGAGGATTTGATTGCCGGTCTGAGGGAGCTTACCGGTTCGGTGGCGGGAATAGTCGTCTGGGTAACCCCGCAAGTACAGGACCCCTGTCACTACGGAAACCTTCCGCAAATAGGCAGAGAGAAGTGAGTTGTCTGTCCGCGCCCGCCACAGAAGTTCTTGGGCGGGCACAATACGACGGTATGATCCCAGGGTTTGTCTCAATCCAGGCACAGAATGGCTCGAGGGCCACATCAGCATGTAGTGACGAAGTGTACTGTTGCTCGCAAAGGAGCATTTGCGCGATTTGCCGAGCAAAACCTGCAAGTTCCTCAAGAGAAGAAAAGAAAGGGGGAAAAAATCACGCCATATCCACGAAGTGAATGATGATGAGTGGGCGAAGCTCGATCGTTTTCATCCAAGGCAGAAAGAGAATGTGGGGTCTGGAACACGCTTATACTTCATGGTCATCAGCGCCGTCGTCATCGTTATCACGTGTAGTGGGTACATTCCACTATACTGGAAAGCGCTTATACTTCATCGTTATCCCGTGTAGTGGGTACATTCCACTATACTGGAAAGCGCTTATACTTCATCGTTATCATGTGCAGTGGGTACATTCCACTACACTGCGTCATCGTCATCTTTATCACGTGGAGTGGGTACATTCCACTACACGTGGCTACCTACCTACCTACCTACTACTACTGCTACAGAGGAGGGACAGACCCACACCCTAAGGAGCTTCGCCCTAAAAGGTATGGTTTAAAGCGACAAAGGTATTGCCTCAGAATATGCGAAATCTGCATGGTTCCAGGGTGGTGAAAGAGCACCTGCATGGTCCGAACATAATAAGTGCGAAACACCTTACGGGCTTGGCTTGCCGCTGTGTCCTGTCGTCACGGTGTGTCATGTAGTCACCGTGCATAATGAAAACGGGCATGTGCCACAATGGATGAGTCCCATTACTTACCACCGGTCCACTAAAATGAAGAAGACAAGAGTTAGCCCAACAAATAGCCGATGGCGTCAGTGGAGGAGAAATACCCGTCCCTACATGCCGTAGGGCCTTCACCGTTCGCCATTGCTCGGTCTTGTGACGTTTGCTTCGGTGGTGCCTTGCCCGTCGTCGCCGTTCCCAAGACTGCCGCTCGTGCGCCTCGTGTGGCGACTCGAGAGCTCAACTGTCCAACTGTACTACCTGGCGCTCCTGAAATACAGTAGAGACGACTTGGCCAAGTTTTTCCAGACGAGGACTGTCTCAACCGCAGAGGGTGTTAACATTTCATTGCGGGTGGTGCGGCGATGACAGGTCATCGAACGGTCGAGCGTTCGTCGTTCGTCGAGCGTTCATCGAGCGTTCGTAGTTCACAGGCACAGACATTTACACACGACCGGGTGGCGAAGGGCCACCGACCATGACAAGGAATAGTTATCTGCAAAGTGACTTGGCGGAGACGACATGGCCGCTTCGGCACTCTGCGGTAGAACAAATTGCTTCCATCCATTCGAAGACACCACTTTGAAAGCTCCGTCCGGAGTTTCGTCGTCGCCGCGCCAGCCGGCTCCGGATTCCTACGTGCAGTGCAGCCCAGTATGTCAAACCTACGCTATTCGGACGTTGATTTCCTCAAATCACGTTCTTAAGGGGTGAGATTGTTTCAGCCCTTCTAGGTCCCTTCTGCCCGCGCTCTCAAAATAGAAAGTGGGCACAGGGACAGTTGCTGATTTCACAAGCGGCCCGCTCGGCACTGCCATAATCCTCTCTGAGCTGGGCTAAACAGGCTTGGCCCCCCAAAACGCCCTGCCAAGGTTGTGGTGTTAGCCTTTGTCCTCCAATATGCAGCCCTCGTGGCGGACATTTTGATGCTCGCTGAAATTTTGAATAAAGCTTTCACCACCGCCTATGCTACGAGCGCCCACTTCAGCAAGCCCGAACAGGTCAAGCCGGCTGCGGCGTTGCGGGCGCCTGGCACCACAAAAGCCCGTTCACGGTTCTAAAGCAACTTGGAATGCACCCTGACATGCTTGAGAGGTGGCTGAAAGCGCGACAAAGACAGCCATCATTGAGTCACTTCCGCCGCAACTACGGGAAATGCTTTTGGTAGTGCCGAAGCCTATGTTTCAAGGCGGTATCCGCGCGGGAGGTCATGAAGAGTTGGCTGGCCACCCGGCAAAAAAATTGTCGTGCTGCACTGGTATTGAGAGACAAACAAGACAGCGACTTTCTTCGGTTCTGCCGTCGACGGCATGGGGTGCTTTGCCACATGGGCCATTCTGCGCCTATGGGAAACCATCGCCGCCTTTCCTGTGCCGACGAGAGGCACGTACCTTTGCTTGGTTAAAACACAGCAAGGAAAATTTTCTTTCCCCTTTGGATACATGCCTCAGCTCATTTCCGAAAAAAGCAAAAGTAGCAATTTGTCTCTGCCCCGCACAGTATCGCGATACAACCGATATATCGAAAAAGTTTTTCACTACTGAGATACAACTACATTTTTCTAATGTATTTTAATACGGAAATACAGATACTCAAAAGTAATTTTGAAATACTATCGCGATACTTTTCTATCGCGCTACTGCAAAGGTCTAAAGCTAATGCACCATATTGGTCTCTTCTTCAGCAAGAATTGAACTGCTTGAAGCGTTGACTTTGCATCGGACAGTATCGTAGGTTTACTTGGTGCTTGGCCTTTCACGAATTGTATAGCTTCCCGTGTAGCAACAAGTTCCGTGGCTGTCAAAGATGAGCTGTCCTCTAATTTGCATATTATGCATTAGCTTTAGCAATGGTCCAGGCATTTGACCTCACACACAGAAGTGGTCACTTGATTACATTCGAACGAGTTCCTGGCAACTGTGGCTTGGCTGGCAACGAGCTAGCTGATAGTGAAGCAAAAGCGGCAGTAGACAACGCCCGACTGAACGTAAAAATACCGTATTCACGAAGTGACATCGACACATCCTTCAGATCGGTCATGCGCGATTGTGCGGCTGTTTACTGTTCACAAACAGGCTATTGCAACAAGAATCCACAGGGAACAGGCCCCGATATGACTTTCGCCCTCCGGCTAAAATCAGCCGGACACATGATATTGTCTGCCGGATAGGCCTGGGCGCTGCCTTCACTCGACGCTACGCGCACCTTATCGTCCGTGCTGACAGCCAGAGTTGTGAACGCTGCCAATTGCGCGAAACTTTAGCCCATATATTTTGTGACTACCCATTGTACGTGAAGCAAAGGAAGATGCTAACTTCAACGCTGGCAGGCATCGGACTAGCACCACTTAGTGAAAGTTAGATTTTGTTAGCAATGTGCGACCAAACAGTTTCAAAAACTGCTACAAGGGCTGGTCTAGATTTTATCAAAAACACTGGGCTGGATTCAAAGCTGTAGGGTACTGTGCTAAGCGGCTACTGTACATACGCACCACCTCTTCCTGCCCCCATCATCACACTTCATCCCTTTTTTTCCCCTTCCCTTAGCCTCCGTGTAGAGTACCAGGCTAGAGCGCATTAGCTAAGGCCGACCTCTCGGTGTGATGTTATTGGAGCAGGACCGCTCCCGAAAGATCCAGACAGTACACAGGTGCACAGAAACACGTTCACACTTATATTACAAACTCCACACATGGACAGACATGCAGTGACACTTAATGGGCACGCAAGCTAAACAACATGTATTGGCTTGCACTAATTGTGTCTGAGCGATAAGCGTCTCTCGCCGTATAGTTGTCGTGGACACCGACGCCGGTCGGTCGGAGAAGGTGCGCCGCCTGGCTTGTTGGCAGCCCTAAACGTGGGTCGGCCCTCGCCATGTTCCGGTCCTCCGCCGCAACAGCACCAGTAGAAGCGCTTGGTCTGGTAGCTCAGCAGCAGCACACAGCCACCACGTTTCGTCCCAGCAGCACACCGAGGTCGCGCCAGCCCGTGTGACGGCAGCAGTAACGGTGGCCCACAGCGGGGACTCGAGCAACCGCTGTGGACGGCAGCGCGGTCCGCGGCACCGCGCCTGCTCCCTGGGCCAGTCGCTCAGCTGGAATTCAGGCCTCGTTTGCTCGGTCGTCGGTCCCTCAGGTCTCAGGAACAGGAACCACCACGCATCGCCAGGTACCTGGGCCAGTCACCCAGCCGGAGTTCTGCTCTGCCACGCACGCTGCTCGGCCTCGAACACCACCGTCGAGCACTGCCGAAGGCACGGGTCTCCCCTCGAGGCCGCGCTTCACGAGCTGCCGACGTCGTCGTCTTCGGCCCCGCACGGAACATACGCGCACAATCACACTTTGACACCGCACGGCACACCATTTTTCGTTCTTGAGTTTGGGTTTCGTGTCCTCATTGTGTCCTCATGGATCGTGTCCTCATGGATTCTCATTCTCTGCCTAGCCCTGATTTTTTAGTCAATTAAGTGTTGTTGCGTGATTCTTAGCCACTTGACTGGTTGATACGTGACATTAACTGGTTTTAGTCAAGTTTCGTGATGTTACTTTTTTTAGTCACGTGACTAGTTATAACGTCATATTACGTGGTTTTATTCACGTGACTAGTTTAAACATAACGTTACATGATTTTTACTCGCGTGACTAGATGTTACATGATGTTACTAGATTTCAGTCCCGTCACAAGTTGTTGCGTGATGTTGCGTGGTTTTTCGTCTCGATTTTGTGTATGCGAGGTTGTCCATGCATCAATCCATGACAAATAAGCAATAGTGAACTACATGTGATAGCGTGAATGCCTCCATTTGCACCTAAAATATGCAATAGATATATGCACCTCCATGCTAGCGGCGTCTCGTTACACTGATTGCCACAGGACGAGGAATCTGTCGGATTTTTTTTGCATCTGAGCTGAACAGATTCTAGCCAGCTGAAACATAGTTCTGCAAAAGAAAAGCTAATTTTATATATATATATATATATATATATATATATATATATATATATATATATATATATATATATATATATACATACATATATATATATATATATGTGTGTGTGTGTGTGTGTGTGTGTGTATGTATGTATGTATGTATGTATATCACTGCCAGAAAGCGCCTTCGAGAAGGAAGAATGTGTATACAGGAAATACTGTAAAATAATTTTCATGGTTTTCATTTCCAACATTATAATCTGTAAGGTGTTTCCTATGGTACGAGATTATTATTGCACAATGGAAGACGTTTGGTTTGAGTATAACCATTTTACTTTATGTTGCAGACTACGAACTGTGGGTGACACAAGACCAAGTTAAGAGCGTTCTGCATTGCTGCGATTTTATATTCCGATATCTGAAATTGGACAAAGCAATACCTGACGTGTATACGAGCAACTGGTACAATGGACATGCTGGCGAGAAAACGACAACAAGCTCTATAAACGAAAACCAGCTCCAAACTTTGGCATAAAAGGAAAAATAAAGTGCGAGAAAATGCAAATGCGAGTATCTCTGACGAAAAGCTCTAGTGCTGCATAGTGCTCATAAAGTGTACAAAAGAAAACGATCAGCATTCTTCTTCATGCCAAAAATTTAAATGCTTTATCGAGACCATACGTATTTTATGCAACGAAAGAAACTGCGCATAAACATTTTCATACAGCTGCGAGAGATGCCTAAATTTATTTATTTCTGACTACAGCTTCAAAACGAGGTCATAAAATGAGGCATGCTGCTATTGAAACCTTATGCGACCGGATCCTCAATGATTTCAAACCCAGATTATACTCTTTCTCATCCAGCAAATTTTATAATGTGGCTCTTGTTATCGGGTGATCACAGCCCTCTAAAATTTCTAAAGTTGGTAACATTAGAGTGTAAGCGTTTTAATGCCCACAAATGTCGACCTATTGCCTGTCGTTTACTGGTCTTCAAAACATTTCGGCATCCTTGTGGCACAGCGACCTACTCGATCTGAACATCCCATCTAGTCGCATAAACTGCGATTAAGACGGACGCCACATGTTCCAATTTCAAGCGCTGCCATAAATACCAGTCTAGCTCTCAGATAGCACGGCTATTCTACGCCATCCTGTTCAATAGCCATGGAATGTCCCAAAACATTCCCCGGTGTCATACGTATAACCAATACCAGAGCTTTTCGCTGCCCTCTTATAATTTTTTGTCACATTGTAATAGCTGTCGATGAATTTAGATTTTTTCAGTTCAAATAAAGTGTCCTCATCTTTAGAGGATGTTATTTGGCTGGACACTCTACCATTGCGTTTCCTTCGTGAGACTCCACTGACACAGGCAGTGCGATTAATGACTGTTTATACATTTGTGAAAACTGCACCACACTGCACTTCATATTGATGTTTCCAACTGATTCGGCATACGTCTTGAAATGCTTCCGGGATACAAATAAAAACACAACTGGTCATGGAGCAGATCTAGGAGTGATAAAGACCTGATAGCTGTGACAGCTGTTTTGTGAAGGCTAACAAGACAACTACTTTACAGACAGCAGAAAATTGTGTGATGTGTTCAATATTATCATAGAAATAATATTCTTCCTTGGGATGGAAGGAGCCTGGATAAATACATTTAAGTGGCTAAAGCCGTGTTCCGACTACGTGTGCTACGTACGGATCCTCGGTAAGTATCGTAAGCGTAAGTGCAAGCAACGTAATGAGCAAGTTCAGACGTTGTTGGATTGAGCGTAACTTATGTAACGTTTAGGGCTTAAATGTTGGCGGGTCCGCGATTGTACGACAACTACTGATGCGACCGTTACGTACTACCAATGGGCAAATAAGTTTCGGTTTTCAATTTCCGTTCGCGGGGCTTCCGGCCTTCCCAGATTGTGCGTCTTCATGCGCGTATTGAAAGCCATGCAGCAGCGTGTGTGTGCAGTTACAGCGGCCGTGGCAGTTGGTTTGCCACACTAGAGAGCAGACGTGACTTGCGTTAATTAAGCGTTAATGAGAGTACTCGTCGCGTCTCCCGTTTAGCTCAACCAGCCCAGCCATGTCCAGACAGGCGAACCTTGTTAGGCTGCAACAACTGTAGCGAGGATGAAACGCACATTCAGTATGGTGATTGGCGCGTCGTAAAAAAACGTATCGTACTGGAAAGATCAATGTCAACATACGATACAGCTGTTACGCGATTCGATATTTATGAAAGATGCGACTGCAGTCTGAACGCGGCTCAAGTTTCGTTTTCACTGCATTTGAATATACAGATCTCTGCCATTTGCCAGAAGTCGGCTCAAGAGTTTTTATTTATAGCTAATCAATGTAGTTTAATATGATGAGTAGCTCCAAAGAGTGGAGTTCATTAAGCATACGTCATGTGCTCCTCGATATCACTTATACAATGCTAGATAAAATAGGGGCACCAGAAGCTGTGTAAAAACTGATGCAGCGAGCCCAGATGCTTCGGAGTGCCTCCGTTCATAACATTATAACCTTATTAGGATGATCTGTAGAAACAGCGTCCGTGGCTAGTTTCGGGACAAGAACCACACATGGCAATAAATAATGTGACGGTTGCAATAAGAACCTTCAGACTACACGTTTTACTATGTCGTATTTGTTACAAAATAACTGAACTACCTTAGGTTGATGTGATATATAAAATGTGCACTGGCACTCTGTCATCCTTTCAAGACTACTTTTAATTTACACTCCGATGCCTGTGAAACGAAGTGATATGTATGACGAAGGACTCCTTAGGTCAGGCGAAACATCAAGTGTGGTATTGTGCAGCCTCCAGAACAATGAAAGAAAGGTCCTATGAAAAAACGCATGCTTAACATTTTGAACACATTGGTGTCAACGCGTTTCTCCTCTTCTTGTAGTTCATCGTTAAGTACTATACAGAAATTAGTGTAGACAAGCGTTTTTTATGAAGTGGATGTTAGTGATTGGGAATGGGTTATGTGCGAAACTTCAAAGAACGCAATGATACATGGGGATTAAAAATATTCAGGATACTTTGATGTCCGTATTACTTGTTTTAAGAAAGCTCACTTTGCTTGTACATTGCTTTGAGCCCTGCTTTCTACCTCGAAAATACAAGACCATGTCGGTGAACACCGCCAGTAGGAGAAAGTGCTTTGCACAATGCAAGCAAGTAAATGCGCTTATCCGAACGGCACATTAAAAACAGCTACCGACATATATGTCGTCTTCATGCGTTCTCAGTGTCTGTAATTAATTATTACACGTAAAAAATTAATGTGTGTGCATAGTCTTGATTGTTGTTTTCATCACATATTTATCCACAGAGTCTCTAGGTCGAATATGTTAGAACTTGCATGACACATAAAAAAAAAGAAAAAAGAAAGCCCCCACCTCCCCCGAAGGGAATCGTGAGGAAATGCGAATGCATTTCGCGCGCGCTTCACTCCATTTATATATGGTGGTTGTGGTTTGAAGAAGGAAAAGGCGCCTAATTTCTGCAGCCCGGTCGGGAGCACGGCGCAGCGCCTTTTTTTTTGCTTTTTCTTGTTTTTTTTAATTTTTTTTATTTATTTTTTTTAATTTTTTTTTCATATATAGCTCCACCGAGCTCCGCCGCAGACCACTTTTAGTTAACGCGCACGCTGCGAATTTTTATTGTTCAACAACGCACAGGAGAAATTTCCCACCGGCACCACCTTGGAGGTCAAGATTCATTGCCATATATACGGGGTGGCCAGCGAACGGTTGTGCAGCGCGAGCAGTCGGTTTTTTCAACCTAAGAAACTCGCTAGCAGACGCTGCCTGTGTCGGCGTCGCCAGGCGAGAGAGGGAGAGGGGGGAGCGTAGGAGAAGAGAGAGAGGTGGGGTGCGCATGCGCAGTGGGGGGGAGTGTGGACGCTGCGGGCAGAGATGCCTAGAGAAGAGAGGGGGGGAGCGTAGGAGAGAAGAAGAGAGGTGGGACGCGCATGCGCAGTGGGAGTGTGGACGGCGCGGGCAGGGATGCCTAGAGGAGAGAGGGGGGAGCGTAGCAGGGGAGAGAGGAGGGAGGCGCATGCGCAGTGAGGGTGTGGTTGCCGCGGGGAGGGATGCCTAGGGGAGAGAGAGGGAGAGAGGAGGTTTTTTATCTTTATTTTTTTTAAAGGGTTTGCGCATGCGCAGTAAGGGCGGTCACGCCGTACACCACCACCACCGGATTAAGCTTCGCCATAAGATGCTTCACATCTAACACCTGCCGGCGCGCACACCTCCTCAACCTATCATCCTCCTCCTCCTCCTCCGCGGACAACGCCAACGCCGGATGCCTGACATAGCCCTGACTATGAAATGCATTCGCATTTAAAATTGCTACTATGTTTATACGAGACTTGGAGGAATAGGATAGCGCTGGCATTGGTCGGCAAAAAAAAATGGAGCTGACTCAGACTCACTCAACAAATATAATCTGATCTGGGGGCTCACTCGGACTGACTCACAACAGTTTTCTCATCCGCACTCACTCGGACTCAAACTCATCATCATCATCATCAGCCTGACTACGCCCACTTCGGGGCAAAGGCCTCTCCCATGTTCCACCAATCATCCCGGTCCTGTGCTTTCTGCTGCCACGCTATACCTACAAACTTCTTAATCTCATCTGCCCACGTAATTTTCTGTCTCCCCCTCATGCGTTTGCCTTATCTTGGTATCCAGTCAGTTACCCTTAATGACCAGCGGTTATCCTGCCGCCATGCTACGTGCCCGGCCCATGTGCATTTCTTCTTCTTGATTTCAACTATGATATCTTTAACCCCCGTTTGTTGCCTGACCCACTCTGCTCTCTTCCTGTCTTTAAGGTTACGCCTATCATTTTCCTTTCCATCGCTCGCTGCGTCGTCCTCAATTAGAGTCCTCCTCAAAATGAATAATAATAATATCTGGGGTTTGGCGTCCCAAAACCACGATATGATTATGAGACGCCGTAGTGGAGCGCTCTGGAAATTTCGACCATCTGGTGTTCTTTAACGTGCACTGACATCGCACAGTACACCGGCCTCTACCATTTCGCCTCCATTGAAATGCCACCGCCGCGGCCGCGATCGAACCCGCGACCTTCGGTTCAGCAGCCGAGCACCCCAACCACTGCTCCACCGCGGCGGACCTCCTCAAATTTGAGGAGGACTCAAACTCACCAACACATTACTCATGCGGACTCACTCCCACCCTCTGATCAATAATCCACGCCTCTGATCAATAAAAATTGAAGTGGCACATGAGCGCGAGTGCATTGAGATATGTGTGAATGAACTTCGCTGTAAACGTAAGCCGATAGAAAGCTGATAGTAAGAAGTTGAGTAGATGGCACCATAGCTCGACAATAAAAGGTCGAGCTCACCTCAGACTTATTAAAAAATATTTTGCACTAAGGGCTCACTCGGACTCAGACTCACTAATGTTTTTCTTAACCGGACTCGCTCGGGCTCGGACTCACTAAAATTTTCCTTAACCGGACTCACTCAGACTCAAACTCACCAAAATATTGCTCACCCTTGCACACTCACACTCACATTCACGGGCCGATATGAGTCTGAGTCAGCCTGAGTGCGTCGACTTATGAGTGAGTTTGCCGACCTGTGAGAGCTGGTCTTATAGGCTGTTGCTCAAATAATTTTTCTTGGCGTACATCATAACAAACGCACAAATTAATATCAAGATGTTTTTCAAGTGTTAGAACTAGAGACCGGATTTTAGACAAATGTCTATTTTGTTCCTTGCGTTTCTCTCGTGCCACTTTGATATTGAGCACGAATTAGGGGTTAGGGAGGGCTTTTATAGTGTTTTTATAGTGCCTATAAATGCCTAATTTTGGGGTTTGTGCCTAAATGTCTATAAGGGGCTATTTTCAAAAACTGCGCCCACATGAGCACCATTTAAACTCAAATTTTGCTTTCGAGTACAGTTTGAGACCGTAATTCATGTTACCGGGCAAAATTCACGTTTCGGAACTCTATGGGGTGCCACAACCTAGTTCCCTAGTTCAACAAACTTCTGGTAAGCAACCCGTAGCAGCCGTGAAATGGGACGCGCCTGCCACTTTACCCCCACCGCACAGACATGGCTCGAGTGGTTGGAGCAGGGGGGGGGGGGAGGAAAAGCTACTATTTCTGTAACCCTAAATGGGAGCACATCCCAGCGTATACAGTGCAATGGGGAGAGGAAAATAAGGGTGGCAAGAGGAGAGGAGAAAAGAGGAGGGGCGGATTCCGTGGCCCAGGACGTGGAGGGCGGCTTTTACAGCCGGTTTTCCAGTCCCGCTTTTTTCAAGGAATTGAAGCACCTCCTTGAAGACCTTGGTGTGGTGGGGGGCAGAAACAGGAGGTGCCTCTGTGCAGCAGCAGGAAGATGGAGAACGAATGCGAAACCATGCATGGAGTGCCGTCAGGGGAATGTAAAGTGCAGGTAAAAAATTCAGATGTACACTTGGCTTTTGTTTCGTTTGTAATTTGCTTCTTAAAGGGCGCTTCACCAAGTCACATAAGAAATGTTAGTTAGAAACTGGAAGTTGTTTCGTGCCTAATGAAGAGCTTTGTACCGCAAGAACTTTTTAATTTGTTCATTACGAGCCGCGAAATCATGATGCTGGTAGGTGAGCTTGAAACCTTTGCCACTCGCAAGCCAAATTTGTTCCCTGCCCTCTTCGGTATCGGAGGAACTCGGAGCCGGAAGATCGCACGGCGCAGACGCATCAAGACGTCATGCGCACGCGAGGTTACACTGTGTGCGCATGAGATGCCCAAGCCAGGTCGTGCACACAAGCGGTGTTGTATCGTTTCCGCCTTCTCTCTAGTGTACTGCCTGTTTCTGTGGGATGGATCCGTCTTTGCGCTTGGAGAGGCTGGCATGGATGATGTATCCTTATCACGGAACGCTGGAACTGCTGTAATAGACAATGTATCAAAAACACGCCAAGCGCTGTCAGGGCTGGCGCCGGCACGACGCGGCAACGGCGAGAACATGGACGCAAATGAAATGGAGGCAGCTTAGTTTCGCATCGTGCTCGATTCGAAGTAAAAAAAATAAATAAAAACGCACACAGATTCCGTTTGTATGTTTTAATATTTCTACAACTCTTAATCTTGTATTCAAGCCACAGATTGCCCAAATTACACATGTCGCCTCGAATTATTCTCGCAGTGTCACGTACTACTCTGAAGTACGCAGAACCATTCCTTGTTGTACGTCACCTCCTCCATTTCGGTGCGCGCGCCCGTGAGATCAAGGGCAAGCGACGTTTAGTCTGACATTTTACCTCTTTCCGGGGCGCGTATCGTTGCAAATCTTGGCAGACGTGATCGTTAGCGGCCAATGCATTCATTACACTTGCCAGCTCAAAATGCTCAAACCTGGTAAGGGGCGCTTTAGGTGTTCACAGACAGAGGATAAATTAACCCTGCGCGATTACCCCCGGCCAATACGAGGCTAAAAGACCCTTCTTGCCTTTATATGGTCTCGCTAATGGCTCCTGGGCTGCCTTTCGCAGCCATGCCGAAAAGAAAGAGACCCAGGAGCGTGTTTATTCGACGGCGGACACTTAACTCACCAATGCTGGACAATAAAAGAAAAGACCGTGTTCTGAAAACCGTGCGGGAAAACGGACAATAGCATGGCTAATTGAACCACTCACACCTTTGTGCCATCATAAACTATAACACTTGTTTGCTTTCCTGTCGTAGACACAGGTCGCACACGTCTTTGTTCGGAAATTTGAGTTCTTGTAAATATTTATTGCGCCTATATTTACGATTTTGGGGTCTAAAACTGTGCTTTGCGTGCCTGTTTTGGCGCCTAAAACGCCATTTTTTAGTGCCTAAAAATCCGGCCTCTAGTTAGAACCCTAGAATTATGACCGTGCCAAACTCCCTGATGTCATTTATATTCTGCCCCTACTCTACTTCCCGCCTCATTCCATACCTTTATTTTTGCGCATCAAGCTCCAGAATTAGTACAGCTAAAAAAATCAAACAGTGACCTATTGGCCCTTTGTGAACGCTATGTGCGAGCTTTTCTTTTCGCAAAAGTGTTCCGGATTTGCAAGACAGTACTTCCGGCTTCTCATACTTCTTGTTCGATTAATTGAAGGAAAGAGAAGGGCAACAAGGACAAATGAACTACAAACAGCTTAAAGTACTATGATGGCCAATTTCACAGCGCACCAACATAGAAAAAATGGGACAGAGTAGAAAAGAGCGCTGTTTCTTTTCAGCGCTCTTCTTTTACTGTCTCATTTTTTGCTACGTTCATGCACTGTGAAATTCGCCATCATGAACCCAGACCAACTAGCTTAAGCTTCTGGACTTTTGAGCTTAAACTTTAGTAGTTTTACAAAGTCTATGTACTCATCCGCTCAATTGCTTTCGAAACTCATTTTATACTGAGTCCTCGCATTCACTGTGCAAAACCGCTAGCCATTATAAGCAGGTAATAGCGTATCCTAACGTCACCTCTCATTGATCATGTGAAATTGATGATATCATGTTTTCTTAGTCGTGATGCAAGAGCAGCCTTATGCATGTGCTAAAAAAGCTAAGCAGTGAATCACACGATCGTTACTAATTTGTTGCTCGACATTAGTTCGCAATTAATGGGCATATAAGAAATAAATTCAAAGAGGCTGGTTAGAACTTAAATATCACAGAACTGGAGAAAAACTTAGTTTCGTCAAACACATCCCTGAGCCAATCTGGTGGCGTCACAGTCAGATATCCCCTATTTACAGTTTAGCTTTCCACGCCATGCTTCGTCAGTAATCGCAAAAGCGCGCGATCGAGCTTGAAATATAAGAATCCTCACCATCAAAGACAAGGCATGAAAAGGTCGCATACGTCCCGAATAGATTCGAAGGTATTTTGCTATCGTAAATTCTGTGTAAACGATGATAGTTGCCAATGTCATTGAGAAAGCCGGTAAATCTTTTTCTGTTCACATATACACGGCTGACTTTCCAATGTTTCATAAAGATTCTTGTTAGTGGGGCAATAACGAGTCGGTTAGTGCAAGCAAATGAGTTTTCCGTGGACAGTTTTACGCATTTTGATTGCTTTCTTGGAAAAAACAGCTTGTACAGGGGGGGGGGGGGGGTCAAAAGTTCCCAGGCCACGCTGCCATAGAAATACATGGGATAGTGGCCTGGGAACTTTTGACCAGCCCTGTACATTGACATTACGCGGCAGTTTAACAATTTTCTAACGGCATAAACGGCTTATGTGTGTTAACAAAGCTATTGTTCTTTGCGTGTCTAATTGCACACAATAATTCTGTTATATTATTCTAATAAAAAAGTTTTGTGGTGGTTACGGCATCTTCCTATTAGGAGAGTCGGCGTTAGTGGACATTTTTTTCGGAAACTCGCAATGCAGCTTAACGACACCTAAAGGACGGCACAAAATAGAATCTAACGACAAAAATTGGGGGACCCTTAAGCTTCGCCTTTAAGAGTTGAACGCGATAGCGATATCCCGTCCCTAGTGCCTAATTCAATCACTTAGTGCATACTATGTAATGGGTAGTATGCTTTAAACCAGGAGCAGTTATGCGCGGCAAATGTGGGAAATGTTTTCGAACTTGCAATGCACCCACTACGTGGTGTTAATGGAATACGCGCAGTAAGTGTGTGCCGTTTGTAATGGGTGGCTGGCTTTAAACTATGAAATCGTTATGATAGTCGCATATTCTGACGCCCGATGGCAATGTACGCTTGTACCACGCAATATTCCTGGGATATTACATGTTATATTGCGACGCCTATATAGAGGACGCTTGCGTTTGCGAAGCATCGAAGTTATTTTCACTGCATTTCCAAGCAGAGGAAGTTATTTTCACAGTATTTCCAAGCAGAGGCATGGCTGTGTGGGAGAACACCTGCTTGCCACGCAGACGACCCGGGTTCGATCCTCACTCGGACCCGAAAATTTTTATTATTTATTTTATTTGCATCTTTCTCGATTTTTCAGTCACGGACAAGATGATTTTTCGGTCACAGACAAGATGATGATTTTTCGCTCACAACCAACGACGCCGACACTGACGCCGACGCCGGAATTTCTGCGAAACGAGCTCTTTAACGCTATCGCGTTGAAAAGAAAGGACGCAGTTCAAGCGTTTTCCTGCTCCCCATCAATTATTTACATGTGTCTAGCCTAGCATGCACTGCCTTGTGTATGAGCGCGTTCTCAGCATTTCGATGTCTTAATTCGTGTTTTCTGAACGTGCCATGACAATGTCCACAGAATGTTGCCGAGCGCAGCGTTTTGAAAAAAAAAAGGAAAAAAAAAGTGAAAACAAGCCGCATGAGATTATATTTTGACCGTAAAGACGTGTAAAAAGCTGTAATTTGAATTGATAGGGCTGCCTCAGTCTGGAATTTCCATCATTGCTTATTACTGTAATTTCGTTGCGACTACATGGAAGGTGCTCACATATTCCTACATTGGAACTAAGATTTTTTGAATAACGGTCTATAGCAGGGGTCGTCAACCTTTTGTGGCGGAGGGCCAACTTGCATGAAGCCGACACAGAGGGAGGGGGTGCGGAAGGCAAATGGGGGGGGGGGGGGGTATAGGAGGGTCTATCAGGCAACGAGAAAAAAATTCGATGAATTGACAATAATTTACAATGCAAGATTAGAAATCACGTTTATTTTCAGGAAGCGTGTCACAAAGTTGCAATGAAACATAGGTGACAAGCGCAAATACAATCTTAGCTCAAAACAGCCATGCCACCATTCATATGCGAAGTGATAAGGATAGTATTTCAACACCAGTGACGAGGGCCGAATAATACTACCTGGCGTGCCGCAGGTTGCCGGCCCTGGTCTATAGTCTGTTGCTGTGAAGATAATAAATGAGCACTGAAAAAAATATGAAGCAATAGGCTGACGTAAATCCCAAAAAATTCCCTAGCCGCAGCATCTTGTTTTTTTTGTCTATTACGATTCCTTTTCCATTTATGTCCTCATTAAACTGCTGCAGTTAAAAAGTACAAGTAATATCCACATGACTCTCTCGTTTTCATTGCCTGTTGGCGTCATTAGGTTGTGTCTAACAAAAGAACGAGTCCTTCATCTACTGCCTTTCTTTCATACGCGTAAACTGTCTTTGAACAACGTTCCTTTTGAAGGATGCTCAAAAGATCGTTCGGACGATGCTTAACACGCGTTTAGCAGCCCGGCCATACAAAAATACATCAACGAACGTGCGTGGAAATATGGTACCTGCCACTGACATGAATTTTCTAGTAATCTAGGATGTCGCAGCAATGTACTGAGCTAAAACAGGGGCCCCCGTTCTCCGAGCTACCGGACTTGATATCCGTGTCCACGCTACAGCGCTGCCAAACCGTGGTGGCGTTGCGCGATCCAGCCATGACTGCGTAGATAACATCATTGCAATAACGACATATGTCAGCGGGAGCCGAGTTATTTGAAGCGTTTGAGGGGCACACAAGGGAGAGTGTCTGTCGCATTGTGAAGATGAGCGCGTCGCGGCATATCTGGCTGAGGAAAGCCCTACGGAGTAGGAACGAAATGCTCCTTGAAGATGTTTCAGTGGATGTCAACATTGAGCATCCACATCAAAGGAAAATGCAAGGAAAATAGTAATCAGTACACTAAAATAATAACAATATTGATTACGTTGAGGAGCAAGCACCGTGCACGACACTTTAAATGCAGCAGCTGTCAGTGATGGCAGTTGCAAGATGCTCGATATACACCACCCCAAAAGATGTTTGACGTTTGCCGGAAAGGCCAAATACATTTGGCAATTACCAAGGATGAAACAAATGACGGGTTTTTTTTCGTTTCTGCAAGCCTGGTTTTTTAGATGCGAAGCATCTTATGCTCGGGGCTCTGTCCGCCCCTCCCGCGTCCTGCGTCTGGTCACTTTTATGAAGTAGGGAGGCAGCGACTGTACGAAACAGAACACTGTAGTACAATAAGGCCGTCAACCACCACTACAGTCACCAGAGTCATGACCGAGAGCACAGAGTGGCTGCTTAGCAATGGCTAAGCAGGTGGTGTGTGCAAGCAAAGAATGGCGCACACTGCCGATGGCTTCTGTCGCCCACGTTGACTCCGTTCCTTGATTTGGCTTGCATGTGCTTGCGGGCGCTTTGTCCGTCCCTCCTTCCCGCGTCCGACAGCCCCTCTCTCTGCTCTCCTACGCTCCCGCCCTTTCTCTCCTCTAGGAATCATCTACTCTATGGAGCGGCGCCCGCGTCCCGTTGACTCCATTCTTTGATCTTGCTTACGGGGGCTTTGTCCGTCCCTCCTTCCCGTGTTGCCCACCCCCGTCTCTCTCCTCTCCTACGCTCCCCATCTTTCTCTCCTCCAGGAATTCTCTACTTTACGGAGCGGCGCCCGCGTACCGCTAACGCCATTCCTTCATCTTGCTTGCATGTGCTTGCGGGGGCTTTGTCCGTCCCTATTTCCCGCGGCCCACAGCGCATGCGCGTTCCCTCTCTCTCCTCTCCCTACGCCCCCCCCCCCCCCATTGTATCCTCTAGGAATCCTCTACGGAGCGGCGCGCACGACAGGGGGGTGCGACAGCTGCATACCCCGCTGGGGGCGCCACGGTAGTTCCGCGGAATGAAAATGACTGAGCGCGTGCGCCTCATTCTTTCTCCTGTGCAAAGCCGTGATGAGCGCCCGGGCCACTGCCGCGAATCGGGAGCGGCGACGTTTCTCTCGCTCAAGCCAGCCATCTCCCCCGCTGCTTTGCATCCACACATTAGTTCCCTTTAGCGGGGAGTTTTTTTAGTAAGAGTTCCCGTTGTTCACGAGGCTGCCTGCTTAGCTTATTCAAAGTGCAATACTTCATCTATATACAGTATGATCACCAACCATCAACTCTACTAGCTTTCAACCTCTTAGAGCTTCCTGGAGGTACATTACCCGAAGTTAAGCTAAACATATGCGCAGAGACCAAGATGAATGCAAATATCTGTGACATCCTTGTCACTTTCTGGTGATATAGGTCTGATTTCTAGTCTCATAGTGCAGTCAGTATAGTAAATAAAGTGCGGACGTTTGTGGCATGCGTGTTCAGCAAAAAAAAAAACACACCAAGCAATCTCACTCAATTACCCCGAAGCCTGGCCTTCATGGCACCTACGTCGAAAAATGTCAGCATCCGGAAGAAGAAGCTTCATGTTTTCTTTCCATTGAAGTGCCTCGTAAATGTCACCTTACGCTATATCCGTCAACATGAAAACGAATTATCAGTGTACAATGCACCAACCAATTCTGCACTAACTCTGTGCTTTCTTTTGCATTTTATGGAACCTAAATATCGCACTCGTCTGCCACGCAGCCAGAAAAGTAGGGAAGATAGTTATGAAGAAACAAGGTCATGACTGTATTAGGGAAGATGCGCGCACACGTACACAAGAGACACGTCTCAGGTGCGTTTGATTGTATTCATACAAATCAGTGCCATACGCTGGAAATCACGTTAATGAATGTGATAGCCACATCGAATGCGCGTATCCACTCGCACCCTGTCACATTGTCGCTTAAAGAAACGGCGCGTTGACCAGACTTCGATGCTAAAAACCTTAGGTGGCCTAGCTGCACACTAAGACGATAGAAATATTTTGCCTGACGCCCGCGTGTATCCTACAGTTGAATAAGCCATAAAGCAATCTTGGGAATTATATAAATAAAACTGACTATATACCCGTAACATTACCAACACCTACGTTTTGATTGCCAGCGGAAACACATATCCTCAAGTTATTACAAAATTAGTAACCTGGGCAAAAATCCTGACGCAACCTTGTATACAGATATCTAAACTGGAATACTTGGTTATGGAAATTGGTAATTAGGCTTCACGTCATTTCATATATCTAGAAAATTCTACAGCCTCCTAGCCCAGTCAGTTTTTATTTCCAAATTTAATGCCATGCTGTCTAAAATAATTGCCCCCGCACTGAAAAGTGCTTTAAAAAATGCGGCGTAATTCTTTTTCGAAAACATACTCTCATCTACAAAACATTGCATCAGGATTGTTTTTCTATGTCAAGCACTCTATTCTGAGAAATTTTGTATTGTAATTGAGATCATGCAAAGCCGCATATCTCGGCATACGTTGCTCTGCCGGAAGTTGTTAACTGCTCTTCTGCATGTTGTTGTGCACTGACAAGGCTGCCGTTTCTTTCTTTCGCCACTATAACGGCATAGTGTCAGTTGCTTGAACTATCAAACTATGAGTCTTCCTGCCGAGCCACCTGTGTTAAACTCGAATAGGAAAACAAGCCAAATCGGTATACTATACCAGATGGTCTGAAATAAACAGCGTTGCCGAGTTGCACTCGAAAACATCGCTATCGATCTTCTTAAATGAGGGGGGCTGCTTGTTTTACTTCATTGCTACCCTTCCAAATACACATGCTTGTTAGGTGGATGCGTTCGTCGACTCGCCAACATCAACCGCTGTATATTTCCTGTTAGTAAACATTTACTTTGTGCCATCTCCGGGAATATAAAACAGCAGAATTTGCGAAATGCGATCCCCCTGGCTGCACCCCGTAACTGCAAGGAAAGCCACACGAGTTTTTCGGATAGAAGGCTTTTCTTTTCAGGCAAAATTCGAAGTTTTGAGAGTTTCAAAAGCTCGACAGTGTCTTTTCGATTTGTCATCTAGGCGGTCGATTCGTCATCTAAGCAAACTGTAAGGCTCTTAGATCGCACACTGTGGAATAAATACTCTACTTCTGGAAGGAGCGATAAACTTATATCGGCAAATTTGTTGGGAGACAGCGAAATATGTTATGGGTAAGAACGTATCACAGAAACGCATGCAGTTCTTTTTTGAGTGGTATGCCCAGTTGGAAAAATTCTGAGGTGTACGCAATTCAGCGGCAACAGCTACACCTTCCTGGGCTGATAATTCTGCCATTTTGGATAACCTATAAGCTGTTAGCCTTTTTAAATGAACGAAATGACGCATATTTCTGCTTTTAATTATCGTGCTTGAACGTCTTCAGTTTGTGCGAAACTAACTTGCCGTTTTTTTCTTCGTGGGCGCACTAGCTATGTTCGCCGCAAAAATCTGAAAGTGAAAACAAAAATATAAAAGCTTCAACTTATACAGGTCCTTATAAAAAGCTTCACATCATACATAACGCGGCAAGAGAACTCACCTTGAGGGTAACTGGGAGATTCCTAACATTGCCATTGGTCGCATACATGAGAATATATCTCTGAGCCATTCTAGCAGATAGCTTTCTGGGAAATCCTAGTGTGATAATTTTTGGTTACTCATGCTTTCTGAACAGCAGCAAATGCTCCTTGCTGAGATGCAGAAAGCGCTCCTTGCCTGTACTCATAAACGACCGCGGTTGACCGTCACTTCTACTTTACAGTTTTTACGAGATTAAAATTTTTGCTGTCGCCTACTTTTCTCTATGACGAACGTACCAAAAAATGTTTCTACAAGGACAGCGCATGCAAATGCCTGCGGTATAAAATCACGCTAACTGCTATTTAAACGTGCTACTTACGCGCACAACGTTATTTCCATCTCCCACGGAATTTGGAAATGAAGATAAAGCTAAGCGAGACGAGGTTACAATGGAGACAGTCACAGCTTCGCCGCAAGGGCGAAGCAATGAATGCCATGGCGAGAAATTGGAATGTCACGCGAAGAACGACAAGCAGCTGGATACTTGCAGCGCACCGCTGAAGCACAAAGAAGGACTCTCCAACAGCACGCACATATATACCAAGGAGAAGTGCCTATGAGTTTGAGCAACGCACTCCAAGTTACGAAAGTGCAGAACTCGACGTTCGCAGATTTTTCTTTTTCTTTTAAACTGAGGCGCGTGAAGTAACCGTTCTGCGTCTCCTTCCAGGCGGTGGCGCCTGACGCAAGGTGTGTCCGGCGTTTCTTTTTTTTTCGTTCCACATAACGAGTTGGTACAGAAAGGGGTCACTTTTTCGTGCGCTTCTCAAGCGCAGTGTTCAAATTCAAAGAAAATTTAGGAGTGTTGAGTGAGAGAAAGCACTTTGAAGCTTCTTCGAGATCTGCGTACCGCCGGCTGCATTCATTTAGAAGTATCCGGTGTTCAAACATTCAGCATCGCCTAAACTATGAGAAGGGCGTTTCCAATAGATAGGAATAAGCCGAGCCCTAGTACACACGCCGGAGGGAAAACCGCGTGCGTCAAATACAAGGGGCTCACATATACTAGCTGACTACTGAAAACGGTCTAATACTGCTGTGGAAGATTGGCGA
This sequence comes from Rhipicephalus appendiculatus, assembly GCA_030522465.1. Taxonomy (NCBI): domain Eukaryota; kingdom Metazoa; phylum Arthropoda; class Arachnida; order Ixodida; family Ixodidae; genus Rhipicephalus; species Rhipicephalus appendiculatus. The sequence continues at coordinate 10,686 of JALIZH010016211.1, read as the reverse complement.
TCATTCCGTTGAGCTGCTTAGCACTATCACGTGGGTGACCCTTGAACAATGAAGCGCACAATTTCATCGGGAAAAAAATGCCAAGATCACCATGTACTTAGATTGATATATACGTTAAGAAAAAGTAGCGAGTCAAGATTGAACCGCGGCTATACACAAAGGCGCGGCTCATATAAACGCGCGAAACTGAACGAAATTCACACGACACTGCCGAGAGCAAACGTTGACATTAAAGAGCACCTCTCGGCTTCGTGACCTCAAAGTATGCTTGCCATTTTCTGGCACCTGTCTGTGGAGCGAAGAGCACTCTCTAAGACTATTTCAATGGGGAGGCAGGTGTTTTTGTGCCCAATACGAATGTTGTTCTAGCGTCTTCAAAATGAAACCGAATCAAAAGGAAGAGATCGTCATTGGCTTTAAGCCCCGAATTATAATAGCAGCGCTACATATACACTTTTCACTCGCAGTTTTGCTTGAATTAAACTACCACACAAATCCTGAACTATCATAATGTCACCAAGGGTACCGTATGTTTATGCATCGCGAGTTCTATATGTTTCACCTATAGAATGGCCGAAGTGTGGCAATCTCTGAAGGGAGTCTTCCATTATACAATTCAATAATATGTACAACCTAGGATACTATTCACCGATTCCTTAGACAGTTCTTGCCGACACTGCAGTGAATGTCTTCTGGTCAATGTACTGTACAGTCATACGAAATGATTACGGAACCTATAGACGTTGTGTAGTGTCCTGCCTTCGCAAGATCATCCAAAAAGTATCGAGCTGACGAGCTCGCTTATGATGCTCTTCGCCAAGATCCTGATTTCCTGTAATGAAATCCACACACTTCACACTCAGCTACTTACAGTAGGTTCATCGTCTTTGGACAGCCATAGTTTAGCCATTTACTCTCTCCCAACATAATCACCTTCTTCGCATTTTCCAAGGGAACATCACTGAATATCGCGCCATATTCCGTCACACTGATGGAAACGATTCGCCAAATGTTTTCCCTCATTCTCCAGTATTACCTCTCCACGTTTGTATCACTTGGTTTATACGGCTGACCGAAGTCCTCAGGTTGCGCAAGACTGAAGAACACCACAACGAAGCGTTGGACAGGGGGCTTTGGTAAACTCTGTCACTGCTCTAGCATGGGCTTTGTTTTGTTCAGCCTCTGTATAAGGGGTTGAGGGTTGATCTAGGTGCTTTCTTTCTATGCGAAATGGAATGCTTTTCCTGACTTTGGGGTTTTATGGTACATTATGGAAAGTAGATAATGTCTTGCGTGGAGGGTCTATCGGATCTTCTTGTTCAATAATTGAGTTGAATTTATTGAACTGAATTGTATCGAACATATTTTGGACGATGCTAGTTCGCAGTCGATGTAGCTCTGTGAAATATATTGTTCCATTTGAAGCTTCTGCAGATATTGTACGTTGAATCTAAGAAAAAATAAGGAGCAAATCCTTTCCCTAAAGTATTATTTACATACATTACAGGTACGTTTAATATAAAAAATCTCATTCATACTTACGAAAATATCCCAGGAAGCTACCGAAGTCGTAAAAAAACCGCCAACCAACGACGCCGACACCGGAATTTCTGGGAAACGAGCGCTTTTACGCTATCGCGTTAATACCAGTTGTCAAGAAAAGTTATGTATACTGGAGGACACAAAGTGCGACAATAATTATCCGTATTTGTTAGCCAATCAGCCATGACTGAATCATGGAACGCTTAATGTTTGCAGTAAGCGGGCAAGTTTTATTGAATGGTTAGAGGCAGTCACATCTTTACACAGTTCCGCATCGAATAAGTCTTTTAGCACGTTGGTGCTCCGAGATATCTCGCTGCGAAGTTCAATTGTGGTTTGCATGATTACGTATGCAAGGCGATGGGGCTCGGCGCAATGTTCCTCCCTGATGTGACGAGCAGTCATTGATTGCTATCGCCATCTAGCAGTAAAAGCGTAAGCATTATCATCTTTGCATATGCCTTAGACCATTTGTCAGATTAAACGCCGCACGTAACGACCGTGCCACACCGGGCATGAGAATTTCGACAATGCTCACTGTTTAGCGCATGTAATCATGCAAAGCGCAAATAAACTTTGCTGCGGTATATCTCGGAGCCTATACAACTAAGAAACATTTTTGCAAGTCAAGCTCTGTAGAAATGCCACTCTGTCCAACTCTTATTATAACCATTCCCGCTTACTGGAGTCACTAAAATTTTCATCTTGGTTAACTGGATGCCCGACAGCGATAAATATACTCTGACGTTGTACCCCGTGGATATATAATATATTACAAAGGTGGTGTGAACATATCCTCCAGTAGCCATTTTACCTAAACCATACTGGCAAATTTTGAACACCAGATATATTACCTTGCTGTCAGCGCAACTAAGCGACGTACAGTGAAATCCCTAAAACGATTTTTCAGGCGGAAACTTCGAACACTGGACAGACATACCTGGCGATATCGCGGAACATCCAAAATTAGACCACGAATGTTGAAAACCAACAAAGCAATTTAACAATAACTAAGATTTGCGGTCCTCTTAACCATGGTGTGCGCCAGTAATCAAGAAGGAATGTACACGAAGGGATCATATGATTGATCCCAGAAACTCTGGAGTGTTTTAAGTGTCAGCAATATGTCTGCATTTTAAACAGCAAATCGGCAAACTAACGAGTCATTCGCATGGTGATAAGGACGTCATACAAGTGCAAGTTCAATAAACCAAGAGCGGCACAAACAAGGAAATGAAAGCGTCAGGAAACGAAGTACGAACATGCGTGAGCCATTCCTCTCTGTGAAGGTGAATGAGCAGCGAATCTGTGTAGCGCAAGGATTTTTTATTTCATTGATTCGCTTACTTTAATATACTTTTGTACCTTTTTATTTACCCGTACTCTCCTTTCAAGCACTTCCGCCTCGGTTTTCATGGACCAGAAATGATGCAGTATGCAGAATATTTATGATTTCATGTATTCATTTCCTAATCAGCTATATATTTTTTGCAAATTATTTTTTTTTCATTTAGTCATTGACTTAGTAACTTTCTTCTATATTTCTAGCGTGCGAATGGTGAGCCCTATTGAAAAATTCCGTATGAAATTTAAGGAAAACATAGGGATTCCTTGTATTTTCCATATGAAATACAAGAATGATAAGGAGTGGATGGTGATGCAAACGTTTTCGAGAGAACTATAAAGTGATGAAGTTCGTATAGCCTGCATTCACAGAGGACATGATTGAGGTCCTCTGGGACGTTACATCGTAGACACAATGGTGAGTCTGGGTTCGGGCCCCATGTCGTTGATTCCACTGGCTACGCCTGTCCTCTTGAGTTGATTCAGAAGTACTGCTGGCACTTCTAGGTCCGACGAGCCCCCCAAAAGGGGATTTTCAGGGCTCGTTTCATTGTTTGACACAACCTTAACAAAAACTAGCACAATAGGAAGCCAGAGAAAGTATAGGAGACGTTAATTATACCATTTTAATTCTAGCAATTTCGGTATAGCTGTGATGAAAGGAAAGATGGCAAAACAACAACTTGCTGCTGGCCGGGACGAAACCTGCATATATAACGTTCCCTATGCTCTACCAAGTCACATGCGGTGGCGGTCATCCTTTCGCCAACTTTTACGGGTGCTTAACCATGACGGCCAGCGGCAGTGGTAGAGCATCGGTCGCGTTATCCGAAGCTCAAAGTTCGGTGCCTGCAGACGGCACGTTGAGTTGTCGTCCACTTTACTTTGTTCATATCTGTATCACAATTACTACAATATATTTAAAAAAGTACAATGAACGTCCCTATACGTTCCATGGCATCATAATGTTCTGGATTTTATTAGGGTTGTGTCAAAAAAAAAACGACGCCTCATAATTCCCTTCGTACATTCATTCATAACAAGGCGCTCGTTCCAGCAGACTTTATGCTATCAAGTAGAATGCGGGGGCTTATTGGTCAGTGGTCCGCTCGTTAAACAATCACATGCTTGAAAAATGTTCGTCATCATCACCACTAGTGGCGTTCACTGACTGGTTTGCATGAACATGAATACCCGAAACAGGGGACGAGAGGAAGACCGCCATCGTAGCTGGATTGCCAGAGTTGGGGCGCGTTATCCGAAGGTTTCAGGTACGGTTTCTGCGGGTGGCACCTTGCCTTTTTTGTCCACTTTACTTTCTTCACATTTACATCAAAATCATCGCATACAATACAAAGAAAACACTACAATTGACATCCCCTATATCTTTCTCGGCTCCATTATCTGCCGGTGTCCATTTGCATTGCTCCATAGTAACAAGATTTGTGTGGATATAAGGGTTTAGTCATAAGGAAGAAACTGAATCCCTGTCTCTTATACAAGGCGTTCCCGTTAACTCAGGTAAGCGGTAAAGATATGCCGGCGCATTCAATTTCGACGCTACCAAAGGTATGTTGATTACTATTGCATGGAGTGAGCCATACTTTTATTGTGTTCTGCTTCCATCCTTATTAGACATGTTTAATTATTAACTTGTGAAGCAACTAAGATGTGCGAATACGTCCAGTGAGTAGAGCGGTTTGCAAGACTTCTGACTAGACAGCTTCAAACTTAATATCTATCGAGTATTCATGTTTGTATGCTTACTATAAATGCCGGCGAAAAAAAAGACATAGTTTATCCCTCCGTCATATAAATAGGTATAACATGAAATTGAAACGTGTCCTACTGGAGTATTTGAATGTTTTCTGTACATTGATATAAGAGAGAATGCGCAATGTCTCTTGGTGTTTCAGAGTTATAGCACCGTTTAATGTCGATGCCTGCACATTGATGCTTGGTAGTACATCTGTATTCCGACGATTAACGTCCATGACCAATGATTAAACAAACCCTTGTGGTCATATATGCTTCTGGTAGCGGCACGATGAGAGCGCAATCAGTGAAAGTGGTGTGACAGCTAGAAGAGCGTCACCGATAGGACGCCGAACTTGGGCTAAGCTCACTTACTCATGGCATGTTAGAGTTATTGAACATCACTGCCCGACCAAAAGGCAAATGCAACGCGAGTCGCGTCTTCCCCGTTGGCCAGCTGCGATTTTTCGTGGGGCGAGCGGAAGTTGGGAACGCGGAGTTACGGCAACGCGAAACACTCGCGCGTCGCAGAGCCATTTTTGGAATGGATGAATGGTATGAGCGAGGAAGACGCTGGGGGTAAGGTCACCACCTGGCAGTGTGTTGCAATTCGAAATGCGCCGAGTGAAACAGACGCGTAGGAACGACGCTTTCTAGGAACTAATCGTGGATTTCACCGTCGTGATGCATTACTTCACTTATGCAAGATAACTGTGGGAGGACAGTGGTAGATATAAAAGTCGTGTTTGCAAAGCCAGCCGAGTATGTTACCATGGCGCATTGAACACCGTGGCCAGATTGGCCTGTCGCGGACCAAGAGATCACAGGGTTCGACTCTCATTGAAGAAACTTTATTTTCATTTGTCTTCTGACCCTGTGTATTTTTTTGACGTCTTCTCCGTGACGGAAATACGGCACTGAAGTCTTGGTGGACCCCGGCATAAAACAGTTTCGTGTTAAAAAAGCTTGGCTGATCCCTCTGTCATAGGAATCGGTGTGACACGAAAGTGATTCATGTTTTCAAAGTGGTTATGGTGCATTGTTACGCCCAATGGGCGAAAGAATGAATGACATAGTTACAAACTTTAATTTCACGCGAAGAACGGGAAGCATCTCGAAAATTCCAGTACTCTCCTCAAGCAAAAAGGACGCACGAAAAGAACAAACACAGGACGAACGCGCAGTTAGACCGCTAAAGCGCTTGGCTCAAACACAAAGAACGACACATGAAACGAACGCAGTTATACACAGGACGAGAGCGAACTAATCATTATAACAATCGTCACTTCGTTTTGTGTGAGAAGCGCTTCTTTCGCAAATGCGGCGGCTGTAGCGAGCCAAGTGACCGTCGTGAACGCTGCAATTTCAACCAAAACTTGCGTTGAACGAGGGGTCATAGGTTAGACTCACGGTGCCAGAACTTTCTCATCCAGTTGTTTTCTTTGCCATCTTTGCCATGAGTTAATGTATGTCTTACGACGTCATATCCGTGACAAAAGTACCTCCGTGGAACCGTGGTGGACCCCGGCATAAAACATTTTCGTCATAAAATATACCAGCTGACATGTCCACTCGAGCGCCTTGGAGCGTCGTTATTGTAGTGATCGGGATACTAAACCAAAATCTGAAACTTTTGCTAAAATGCTAAAAATTTTTCTCTCAGAGCGCGATTACGTGGAAAAGAAGTGGTCACATTACGAACTTTTCAGCGGGTGGTCGCACTCAGTCCGCGCGAGTTGGAAGCCGTGACATCACGACTCCCTTATTCGACAGCCGGCCAGCCGGCTGGCCACATTATTTCGAAGAGCGTTCGCCGTCACATAGCTGCGCAGTATGCATTCATGTCACGATCTCTCTACCAGCGATATATTCACCTCTCATGATGGAACCGATTTCAATTTCAGCAGAAATTAAGCTTTCGAGCCTCCTGGGCCAAGCGACGAAGGGGAGCAGGTGGCCGTAGATGCTCAAATCAGGCAGTGCCGGCCACCAACATGGCCCAACGAGCCGCCTCAGCAGTATATGAATTAATGTTATAGGGGTTGCAAAATGCGTCGTTACAAGAGCTTTGTGTAGGCATAAAGGCTGTTATTACGGCTGAGTCGAGGCATTGTAGTTCGTCGTTGTCTGTGTCCCCATGTGGTTGCCGTTCGACCACTGCTGAATTCGTTCTTTGCGTGACGAGGCACTGCATGTGTGGAATGTCTGCGTGTGTGCACTTTCATAGCTCTGTGCATGCGGTAGCTACTGACACATCTACGATACCACAAATCAATTAGAGGTTGAACTATTCGAAATCGGTAGACTTCTTCACGATGGTGAGCACAGAATATTCGAAAGCAAGCCACATTTACTCGCATTGCAGCTAGATAGTGCCACCATCCCATACTTCTGCTGTTCCCTTTTTTTTTTTTTGATCAGACAGCACAAATGTTTCTGCGCTGGCAAATGAAGTTAACTTTTAAATGTGTCCAGCCTCCGCATAAAGGCTGAGCAGAACGTACCCAAAGCGTACCTATCCTGCTTGCAATCTCTAGGAAACGCTTGTGACGGTGTGTCGAGACCGACGATTCTATGATGAAATCCTTCTGCGTAGCAGTAACTAGGCATTTCCTTCCGACCCGACGAACGCATCAAAACCGAAGACTGACCGCGGGACAGGATGCGTCATGCTAACAGATAAGTTTCCCCAACGCTTCAGGCGAACCACAATTGCAAGCGAATAGCGCCGACAGCAATGAACAGGCACCGCAGCCGCCGTGGCTGCCGCGGCGTCGAGCGCGCAGTGTCGTGACATTTGTTTTGCACCTTCAACCGGTGGCCGCTAGGGTGCTAGGCGCAACCGAAAATCCCTAAAATATGTTTATCGTCCTTTTTTTTTCAAATTACTTGGTTGTACTTGTCATTTTAGCAGTTCAACTCGTATTCTGCTGCGAAACACCACCCGTGAAATAATCGTTGCACATCCCTTTAATGCTTTGCGTAAAAAATGACGTGGTTCCCTCTCGCGCGATTTATGACTGTTTTAAGCTGGTGCATTGATTAAGGCTTATGCTACCTAGAGTTATACGTGCATCATCGCACAGCCACCACATTCGCCGCTGCCCTTTCGTGGCAGAATGTACGGCCAAATGTCATGGTCGTTTTGATGCGGAACGGCAAAAAGCATTGCGATCACGGTGGAGAACTAAACCTCTTGGTTAAACAACGGCGGGAATTCTGAGGACCTGGGATGCGTTATTAAATGCGAACCATTTCTTTGCGTACTACAAGCACTTCGAGAGTTTCTATCTACGTATCCATCTATCTATCTAGCCGCCTACGGCTGGGTGCTCTCGTGATCACATGCTTAACTTGAGGTCGAGCAAAGTTAGTGTGGGAGGGTAAGAGGATTTGACGATTATGTCTGGCTGGTCGTGACTTGAATTACGTGAAAATCTCGTCGCGTACGTCGTCAAACTCATTTCTCCAGACACGTGTGGCTCATACCCGTATATCACGGGCCGCGGTATGCGGGTGTGAGCCACAGGTGTTTGACAATTTATATCTACCCAGGAAAGGGGAGGCCAAACATTGCTGGTTTAAATGCGAGAGCCTTAAGAAAAACTGACATCGGTGGCCTGACCCGACGTATGCAAAGAATAGAAATCAGAGCCCAGCAGGAATCGAACCCAAGCATTCTGCGTGCAATCAAATATTCTACCACAGAGCCACGTCAGGTCTCGAAACTGCGTTCGAAAAAGACTACGCAGGCGTACTATTGGTGAAACGTCAATTGAAGAGTTTTTTTTTCGAAATGAGTCAAATCCACCAAAACAGAATTTGTGAAAGCAGTGAAAATTTGTTACTCAATGTAAATACAACGCTTTCAAACCTATTACGCGATATATTTTACATGTCAGCTAGTAGAAGTTTACGGCCCCAATTAATTAAAAAATATACAGCGGACTTGACCAATATTAGCATGATAACTTTGGTTTTGGCTCATATTGAAATGACACATTCAATTCGAGGCGGTATTCTTGCAAAAACTTTATTGAAATCGACTTTCAAGAGCAGTATGATAGAGTTTTGGCCGAAAAGCCATCAAAGATAGGCAACAGTGCTTCAATTAAGGGCCTTCAACTATACACGAAGAGCCGGTGCGTCTTCTTCGCAGCACAAGTAGCTCTACTCAAAATCTTCTGCATGATCATTTTCTTTGGCACGCCTGAGGACACTGACAAAATAAGCGAGCTCTTGATTCTCTTGCCATGAACTGCCGAAATGCTTTACGAGAAGGCTCGTGACATCTATCAGTTTCATTTTGTTGACATGATGAGTGTACTGTGGGCATTGCACGGTAGCTTGTGCAAGGGACTTTCCCCTCTTTAGGACTGGCACGAAATTTGATACGGAAACATTATAGTGGGGTTCTGCTCTAACTCTAGGGCTTCTACCAGCTGCATTTCTTTGAATGTAGAAGACCTTGGTTTCTGTTATCTTAAACGGCAAGCTGGATGTCGATTTCATCTCTGCCGTACAGTAGGCTTTCCAGTCATACGCGTCCCAATGTTTTCCGAGCTCTAGCACAGTGCCATGATATGAAAAAATCATTTGGTAGCTTTGGGGATTCAGGATTTCTTCGTGTTTCTTCGTGAGGATTTCTTCCTCACGTCCTTTTCAATCCGGCCAAATACCCTGTCTGGAGGTAAAAAGCTCTGCTATTGGCTTACTGGATTTGCCTCATTTCGATCCGTACAGCGCATGGATCTGGCTCAATTTCGTTTTGAAACGAAATCTGTAAGCACTCGTAGCTGGTTGTATTGACCCATTTCTTTTCGATAACTGTTTTACAGGAAAGTTGAGAGTATGTACGTGCCAATGGAGCTTTATTTGAGCTAGTTTCGGTTACTGGATTTAGCTCATTTCGAAAAAAAACTCCTCAATTGTAGTTGCAGTGCTGGCTCTCTGATCATTACATATGTACTCCTATGATGAAGGAGTCATGTCGGGTTAACATCAGTTGTATACTTAAGCGCCATCTACTGTAGTTTGTTTACGTAGCACTATCCAGGGCTACGATCTTCAAAAGCACAAGCGCTACGTATCAGCTTGTCGTTTCTGGTGTTGCAGTACCCGTGTTTCTGTTGGCATCGTTACGCAACTGTAGATAACTTGTTATATGAAACATACGTGACTGTTCAACATATGTCTGTGCGTTCAGTATTTGTACATATGTTTAGCGTCACTTCGAGCACATCGCTCAATAAAAAAATTACAACCCAGTGACCTTAACGTCGCATGCATCGCATAACATCGATTCCCATGGTACTTGGGGTCTGGGTAATGTTTTTTCACATTGTGTGCGGTGCCGCTTCCACCAACAGTGCGAACAGTAAACGCGCTAGAGTGATCCACTACAGCGTATAGTATATGCGGGCTTTTTTATCCTTCGTAGTGTCACATGATATAACCAAACAAAATTTTCTGGAGATATTCTGTAAAACCCACAACAAATAAATAAATACCATATACTACTATGACTATGATTTGTGACGGAGAACTTCCTTTATATATATATACTAGCTAGTAGGAATACACCCTCACTGTAAGCAAGAATGAGTAACGTAAGATAAAATGACGTCAAGGCTTTGACATTGGTGATCTCTTTTTTATCCTTTAGAAACTCTAGCCACTTCGAATAAACCACAATTTTGGTGTTCAACTTTCTTAACATGTATCAGTGTTAGCATCATAAAGAGATGGCAATTGTTGTTGCGCTATCAAGGCGCAGGCTGTTCCGCGAATATATATTACGTACTGTACTCTCAAACCAAGATGCACTGGTAATCTTGTTCCTGTTTTTCCTGTTTCTTTTTGTGTTCTCTTTGTGTGCTAGTTCCATAGTTACGAGTCTAAAGAAGAATGATTTGGTAATATGAACGAATTAGATTAAGATAACATGACATTCTTTTGAATGTTGACACAAAACGTAATCACAGTATTTCAACTTTCCGGCACCGTTTCATGGCATCATGCGTCAATCGACGAGAATACGGAAGT